>VXAZ01001512.1:0-18336 GCA_013399875.1 Gymnorhina tibicen | reverse complement strand
TTAGGATTTGGAGCCATATGCTGACCATAAAAACTTTGGCTCTGGCTATAACAACTTCCAGTTCCCATCTGAGTTGTTGTATTTTGCCCTAAAATAAGAATTAAAAAGTAAATATGTAAATAAGTAAAATTAGACAGTTTCCCCCCCCATCTACCCTGTATGCATATGAATACACACATCTTGAACACATTAATCACACTAGGATTCCCTCGTTTATTTATTATTAGACCTGTGCATACAAGAATGGTCAGAAAACTAACAGATGGTACGTAATTTGGGATAGACAATTCCCAAAATAAGCTTCTTGAAGTAAAAAGGTCCACTAATAAAGTTCAAAACTCTTCTAGAGCTCATGGTGGTGTAAAGAACGTAAAAGAAGCAATATGATAAAGCATGTGAAAAATAGCAAGACAACAAATCCACACGTTTGCATTTACAGAAAAAATCTGTCTGCAACTAAACATAATCCACTTCACTACTACAGTGATAAAGGTAACAGTTTTTAAAAACACACTGAAACATACCAATTAAAATGCACTGAAATAAGTCACATGTGAGATAGGGGCTTAGGGTTGAGGTTTACCTGCTATTTCATCTGCAGTTGTAAATTCATCCTTTACAAAAGAAAATTCTATCTCGGTCTGGTTGCTAGCATTCATGGAGCCAGACCTCAGCTGACTAGGGTTTTCTTCAGAGACATCTGTTGCCTGCAGAAAAGCAGTATGAACATCCTGAATGTGAGCTTTTAGGTCTTCATAGGATGGAGCTTGGAAATCACAGCCATCACACTGCAGCACCTCCATGGTTCAAGAATTATCTTTTGCATTAGAAAATTCTGCAAGAAAAACAAGGAAAGGAGAAGAAAAGAGGCAGGGGTTTGTTTTGGTTTTCCCTGTTTGGTTGGGTTTCAGAGGGGTTTTTGCTTGCTTTTACAGAAATTTCCTTCAGTGAATCCTGAAAATGTATTAACACCAAGATTCCTATCACTATTGTTCTGGTTTCAGCTAGGATAGTTAATTTCTTCTCAGTAGCTGACTCAATGTCTCAAGTCTCAATGACTTAATGATTTCCAGAAATTCCATAATTACTTCAGTCTAAAACTCAACATTTAAGAGGCATCAAAGTATTTTTGAGTCAAAGACCTATCTAGGTAACTTGCAGGTTGCTGTTAGCAATGCTACAGTCAACCTTCTGACAAATGACTACTGTTCCAATGGACTTTGTCCTCTAGGCTTTTCCATTACTCAGGAGAGAGCTGTTGTTAGGAAGCCTGTCTCTCTAGCAGCTATATGCTAAAAGAACAACCACATTATTCCCATTCATTCACTGAAACTTACAAACAGACAACAGTGGTTTCTGCTTCTATAAGACTCACTCTAACCTTCTTGGAAGCTGAGAAAGTCCTGTCAGTTTCATTACCAGCTATTAAAAAAAAACAACCTTAAAATGAAAACACTTGTCTTTATTTTCAAAATCTTGTAATTCCTGACTTCAGTGGAAAACAAACATAATTGCAAAGTGAGATCTAAATATGTGTATTGAGACTAGAATGCTGTACATTGGAATTAATTCCACCAAACACCAAGAACATCTCCACTCTTAGTTATAACTGTAAGAGTTCCATTACAGTCTGTCATTGGGGACATATCTTTGGTGGGATAGGAGTTTGAGGAAGGGATGGGCAGTAAAAAGAATAAGAATACTACAAAAATACAATGGAAACATAAATAACAGCGATCTTCCCTAAACGCTTCATGGCTTCATGATTAACCCCAAACCTCTGTATACTGTAATGCACAAAGTAACAAAATTTGGCAAGATCGAGTTCAGTATGTGACCAGTTAATCCCATTTCACAAAACACTGAGGTGGAATTTATCAGACTCTCAGCTTATGTACTGCCATAAACAAGAGGACAGACAAAATTCAAGAAACACAAAAGGCTGAGACCCTCCTGCCCTGTACACCAATTGGGTACAAAAGCAACCTATTATTTTAAAGTGATAACTCATTTATTAAGTTTCCCACACATTGCACTGGGCCAAGATAACCTAGGAGTTCCAGAGGTCCAAGACACAGTAGCAGACAAAAACATTACACTGTGAAAATTCAATTTTTTACTGTAAAATGTAAAACTATTTCTATAGCAAGATGAAAAGCTACCCCAGGCAAAACAGTCTCAACTCAAGGAATTTTATTTCATTTAGTTTATTGTCAACTTCTTTCTGCCCTTCCTTATTTCTTACTCATCTTCCTCCACTGCTCTTTGCTTCTAACTGCTCTGCTCCAGTGTGGGTTCTACCAAGGGCCACAGTCCCTTTTGAGGGTGTAAATGCTCCTGCATGGAGCGCCTCCTTTCAAGAGAGCACCTCCTACCCCTATTGTCAACTGTCCTTAAATATGTTTGAGCAGGGGCACCATATGCTCCTCTGATTCTTAGAAAGTTTGGCTCTCAATGGGTTCTTTCAATTTTTTTCAGAATTGGCTGGAACTGGCTGTTCATGGCCTCCTCCCACAATGCAGCTCCTTGCTACCAAAACCCAGACATTTACGTTCAATATAAAACCCTAGGGCACAAAGAGAGGACACTATAAAATAATGCCTTGTCATATAGCCTGATAAAATAAACTTCTGGTAAGTCTATTTCTGGACAGTGAGCACACAGACACTCCACATGTTTAATCTGCATTACTGTACTCACTACAATATCTGTTCCCCACCACCTCCAACAACAAAAAAACACAATAAAACCAAAAAAAGGAAAAAATGGTGCACCAGGTTTTTTTCAGTTAGCAAAACTGCAATGATTAAGATACTCCAGCTTTTATTTGCAAGCACCAGATCAAACACCATGGAAGAGGTTACTATCTGTTCCAAGACCAAATTAGAGTAGTGAGTGAAGTGCCGCACCATGTCTTCTTTACCCCAATCCATTAGACCTGAAAACATTTCTTTATCCCATGGAGCAAATGACTCCTGCGTTTAGAGCACTTCACAGAAAAGCAGTTCATTTATTTTTCACTATCTGTAACCCAAGCTTAGTTCTCTCATCTCAGCCAAACAAGCCACAGCTCTGCTGAATGTGTTCATCACACTTTCAAGTTGTATGAGCCCCTGCTTCACTGAAGCTTTAAGACACACTAAGCCGCCCTACTCCTGTGAATTTTGCGAGTAGCCATTTAAGCTCAGACAACTGCATGCAGTGGCTCATAGCTTCTTACCTGTGATCAACATGGCCTCACTTTGTCTCAGATTCATCTCTGGTATACAAGATTATTTTTCCCTTGGATGATACAAAAACCCGAAACCCCATTATCTAAACACCATTATCCTTCTTTTTCTATGATTTACCTACCCTCCCTGTCATGGTTTAGGAATGGTACTCCCCAGCTCTCCAAACCACGTGCCACTCTCTCTTGCTCCTCCGCTTTTCCCTTCCTCCTTCCACTTGCAGCAGGATGGAGAGGAGAATTGAAGGCACAAAAGGCAAAGGTCACAGGTTGAGATAAGAACAATTTACTGGAAAGAGCAATGAGATCAGAAAACCAACAGGAATAGCGATACTAATGACAGAGGGCACAAGAAAATAAACAATTTTCACAGAAAAACCACTGACAATCGACAATAGTGGATGGCTCCCGCCATCATGTTTACTTGACTGGAAGGAACCCCTTCTGCTCAGAAGAGAGTCCTTTTCCCCTGCCCCTGGCAATGATGTGACGTGGTACAGAATAACCTTCGTGTCCTAGCCATGCCCTGTCCCAGGTCCCAGCTACTGCAAAAAATAACCTTGTCCTGAACGGAACCAGGACATTATCCACCCCTTATTCTATACCATCTACTCATGCCCAGATCCTACACCTTCCAACTATATACATACATATATATATATTCACACACAAGCACAGCTATCATTTCCATAGTCAGTGGCTTGTTGTAGTCCCCGAGCCACCAGCTGGGATGACTGGGGGACCAGGGAGCCCAGGAGCTCGGTGGTGGGTGAATTCAGAGATCTGACACCCCCCACNCCTGCTTGGGAGCTGGTCAGAAATAAAACATCGGATTCCTAGCAAGGGCCTTCTCTGGACTCTTTGCTTCTGATATCGCCAGAGCTAACAAGCTCTGTGTGGGC
Source organism: Gymnorhina tibicen (assembly GCA_013399875.1). NCBI lineage: Eukaryota > Metazoa > Chordata > Aves > Passeriformes > Artamidae > Gymnorhina > Gymnorhina tibicen. The sequence continues at coordinate 14,205 of VXAZ01001512.1, read as the reverse complement.
TTGGCCACGTGCTGGCATCGCACGGGTGAGAGAAAGCTGTGCGCGAGGTGCTGAACACTGCCAGGAGTTCCTGAGCCTGGAATTCTTAGGGAAAAGCAACAACTTTTACCACCAGCCAAGGACCACAGCGGCAAGGGTGTAGCAGGCCTTGGATCCTTTTTATCCCCAATTTCAGAAACCCAGGGGCCATCCTCGAGTCTCCTTGAGTACATTTTGCCAAAGGCTCCAGGACAGACCATTCTCCCCAGCTGTGATGTAGAGTACATTTTTCACATCCTCTCCTGTCCTGACTGGCCCAAGGTCTACTGCATGAACTATCTCCTGTTTGATCTGTTCAGATTTGTTCCAGGTATACTGAACGCCCACCAGGTAAAAGCCAACTGTGGCCTGCACTCATCTGCTAAAGGAATGCAGAAAAATGTATTGGCAATGTTGATGGTGGCACCACTTTTCTGCCTTGAACTCCAGTTTGTACCAAAGTTCCAGCATGTCTGGCACAGCAGCACTCAGTGGTGGTGTGACTTCATTCAGACCACGATTATCCACTGTCAGTCTCCACTCTCCATTGGACTTATGCACTGGCCATATAGGACTATTAAAGGGTGAGCAAGTCTTGCTGACCACCCTCTGGCTCTTCAATTCACAAATCATCTCATGGATGGGTTGGTGCAATATTGTCGACGGTGCACTGTTGTGGCAGCAATCAGTACCTGTTGTTCTTTGACCCTCTGCAGTTCCACAGCAGAAGGGTCCTCTGAGAGACCAGGAAAGGTATTCAGCTGCCTAATTTCCTCTGTCTCCACAGTAGCTATTCCAAAAGCCCAACAATGCCCTTTTGGATCCTTGAAATACCCTCTCCTGAGGTAATCTATGCCAAGGATACATGGGGCCTCTGGGCCAGTCACAATGGGGTGTTTCCGCCATTCATTCCCAGTCAGGCTCACTTTAGCTTCCAGTACAGTCAGCTGTTGGGATCCCCTGTGACCCCAGAAATAGAGATTGATTCTGCCCCTACGTATCTTGATGGCATCAGGGTACATTGTGCACTGGTGTCAACTAAAGCCTTATACTCCTGTGGGTCTGATGTGCCAGGCCATCAGATTCACACAGTCCAATAGATCCGATTGTCCCTTTCCTCCACCTGGCTGGAGGCAGAGGCCCTCTAGTTCTGGTCACAGCATTCGTTGCTCACTTCTTTTAAGTATGAACTGGAGGTCCCTTCAAGAGGATTGCAGGTAACAGCCCTTCCATTCTGTCTGAGGATCTGCCCACTGGAAACTGAAGCAGCATTTATTCTTGAATTTCCTGCAGTGGTTGTTCTTCCTCTCAACTCATGTACCCATGCTACTAGGGTAGAGGTGGGTTTCCCATCCCACTTCCTCATGTCTTCTCTGTGGTCATTCAGGTAAAGCCACAGGTTACCTCATGGTATCAACCCTCTCTCTCGAGCAGGGGAGCACTTGTTCCCAGCAGCAGAGACTGGCAGGGCATGGGACATTTCCTCTCTAACTTGCTCAAGTCTTTTGCATCTGTCTGCAGTTTTGGGTAGTCCACAGCCAAAGTGCAGGTTGGTGGGGAGGAAAATAGATGATCTTCATATTGCCTGAGTCAGGGAGCCACCTGAAGCACTGTTTTTTCACCTTCTTTCATTGACATCACTGCCAATGAGTTGGTGTATGATGATAGCGTGATCTGTACAAACTTCCGACACATGGATTGTGTGCACTGGCCCTCATCTGGATCTATAGGGGACTGCTCAATATTTGAATCCCTATAGAGTACCTCAAGCACAGCTAATTCTCTCAGGTACTAGATACCTTTCTCCATGGTGTTCCACCTGCTTGGGTGCACTCCTAGATCATCCCTGAGAGTATACCTTTCCCTCACACTTGATAGGAGTCGCTTCCAGAGGCTGAGAGGTTTTGTCCTCCTCCCAATCTCCTTGTCAGTGTCCACATCCTAGGACAGGGATCCCAGTTGCTTTGCTTCACTATCATCTAGTTTCATATCATGGGCCATGATATCCCAGTATCGGAGCAGCCAGGTCACCAGGGGCTCACCTGACCGGTGGCTGAAATCTTTTTGCGTATCTTGCAGCTTGCCCGGGGATAGGGATCAGGTGATTATCTCTGGCCCTGCCTCTTCCTCCTGTTCTTAGGGCCCTACTTCCTCTTCATCCCTCACTAAGTGAACTGATTTGTTCTTGGATTTCTTCTTCTGTATAGGGGTGACTGCTACCAGCACGGGTCGTTCCTCTGGTTCAGCTGCAGTTTGAGTGGCCACGGTGCCAGTTGCTGTGCTTTCCTCCTCCTTCCCCTAAGGGTGCTGTCTAGTGACGAGCAGCATCTGATAAATAGTAGCCAGGGCCCAGCACATTGCATAACTTTGTGCCTCTCTGGAGCTGCCACAACATTTTTCTTTCACGTATTTTATCACTTTAACAGGGTCCTGTAGTTGTTCAGGGGTGAACTCCCAAACCATTGGAGGAGAAAAGTCCTCCAAATACTGGCCCATGTCATCCCACATTCCACGCCATTCATGACTATCCACCCTCATGGCAGATCTCTGAAAGAGCTTCCTAAAAACCTCTTTTGTAACTCTAAACATGGTGTGGACTGCACTGAGGAGACCCGGCAGACTTAGTAACAAGAACTTCCTTTTCTTAATATCCAAAAGGATTTCAAAATTCTCAAAAGCTGTTGCAACAGGCCTGAAGAAGGAAAAGTGAGTGAAAAGCTGGGGAAAATCATCCTCCTGTCTTCTCCCCACAGGATGGGTATGATTATTATGGACTCCCACAGGTAGCGCCTGAGGTAAGGGTAGGAGAGCAACACTGAATACACATCCCAAATGACCCTCATTGCCCTTCATGTTATCATGTCATAAACTGATATCACACAGTAGAGCAACAAAGCAATCCTGATCCCTCTCCCTGCTCTGAGAAAGAACACCGCAAGGAGCACATGAGGGAATATATACAGGGTTAGATACCACAACCACATGAACAGACCAAGCAAGATTGTGCCCAGTGGCTCCATACCTAATACAACAAATGCTTAGATCAAATTTGTTTCCAACCCACTCTGGGCAGATCTGTTGTTATCTCAACCCTTAGAGCCCCACATTGGGTGCCAAGTAAGGCTGTTGTGGTTTAGGAATGGTACTCCCCAATTCAGTGCCCCCAGTGTGACTCTCCAAACCACACACTGCTCTCTCTTGCTCCTCCGCTTTTTCCCTCCCCCTTCCCGCTGTGGCAGGATGGAGAGGAGAATTGAAGACACAAAAGGCAAAGGTCACAGGTTGAGATAAGAACAATTTACTGGAAAGCGCAATGAGATAAGAAAACCAACAGGAACAGCAACAATACTAATGACAGAGGGTACAAGAAAAGAAACAATTCCCATGGAAAACCCACTGACAATCGACAATACTGACAGCTCCCTCCACCATGTTTACTTGACTGGAAGGAACACCTTCTCCTCAGAAGAGAGTCCGTTTTCCTCTGCCCCTGGCAATGACATGAGGTGGTACATGATAACCTTTGTGTCCTAGCCATGCCCCATCCCAGCTACTGCAAAAATTAACCTTGTCCTGAACAGAACCAGGACATTATCCACCCCTTACTCTATCCCATCTACTCATGCCCAGATTCTACACCTTCCAACTAGATATATATATATATACACACACATTTCCTAGCCATGCCCTCTCCCAGCTAATGCAAAAATTATCCCTGTCCTGGACAGAACCAGGACACTCCCCAATAGTATCTGTTCTCCTTTTCTGTCAAAATAGCACCTTTTCTTCCTGAACAATTATTTGCAAAGATCTCCAAAAGTTAACTCTAGTAATATATGTGTTTATTAATTCCAGCAACACAGTCTTACACAGTTCTAAGAACTCAATCAAAACACAGTCACCTCCCAGCAGGAGGATGGGAAAGTAGAAAGGAGATCTCCCTCAAATCTACTGTTTTCATCCCTTGGGAGTCATCTTTCTTCCCACAGAAGACACTCCATTCCCCTGACAGATTCCAAAGTCCTTTGTTCATCACCAGCCAGCCTATCTGCATCAGAAAACCCCAGCAGCAGATACACCTTTCAACACAAAGACTGTAACCATGCCTTTTAAAAGATGTTCCCTGAAACCTCCATCATGTAGAAGAGGGGGAAGGGATCCCTCATGTCCTAGGTTACAATATAGATGTATTTAAGTATTCTATTACCACCAGCTGTGGGCCATTAGCTGTTATCGCCTGCTAATGACCCGCCCCTGATAACAGACAATGGGCCATCAAGAAACTCCCACATGACTCATGGACTTACCTCATCCTATTGTGAGGCTCCACCCAGGAGGGAGGAGCCAAGCATTCCCACCTGGATATAACCTGCCCTCAGAACTGCCTAACTTAGCCCTGTCTACTGGGTTACCAGAGGACAAAGCTACCACTGGACCTTCAGCTGGAGACCTTCCATAGGATCATCACTCCAACTGAGCTACTTCATCTGGACTGCTACTACCACTCTAACAGGGTGTCAGGTTGTATCTGACTTTGTCAGTGCTTTTCCTTATATTATTTCACTTGTTTCTAATTTTATTTTCCCATTAATTTAAATCCTGACTTGTGATCTCCCACTGGTTTGTTTTCAAAACAACACACCTCATCGGTTCCTTCAGAAACAAAACAAAAACCTTTCTGTGTGTCTTTAGGGAAACTTTAAGCTGGTTTACAAAATAAGAACCAAAAGGAGGGAGGAAAAAAGAGAAAATTATGTTTTTAACAAGATAAACATAACCTCTTAAGACTGGCACAATAAGAGTTAAAAACCAACAATCATCACTAGTGTATATTGTTAACATTCTTTAATATTCTGGCACTGTTGAGAAAACAGCCAGCAACCTTGAGGATAGCTTCAGAAAAATCTTTAACCCTTCTACTACAAAGTAAAACAAAGGCCTGAGAGATTAGTAATAGCTACTGATTATAAAAAAAAAGAACCTTTCTAATGAGTTCTAGCTGCAATGTCACAACAATCTCTCCCACAAAACCAGAACAGAATCATAGAAGAGGTTAACCTTAGAGCAGATAAAAGCAACAAATATTAGGTATTGCTGAGTAGTCTTAAATTTCTTATTTTTACCAAGCACCACATTGAAGTCAGAATGAAGCATTTTGTAAGGAATTCTACTTTAATAAGCACACATTTTTCTGTAACATTTAGATATTGCTCAAAGGAAAAATAAACACAAAAAATGTTAGTTCGAGCTAGAAACTGAAATGTGTTCCTTTCTTTTCTTTTCCTCCCCTTCTTTTTGTCCGTGTTGCATATAGAACTGAGAATGGTGTCATATTCTCAAATATTATGTTAATATCTGATTTATCATGTAGAGAGATTTGCTTATCCTGTCACTTGTTACCTGGGAGCAGAGCCTGACCCCCACCTGGCTCCACCCTTCTATTAGGGAGTTGGAGAGAGCAAGAAGGTCCCCCCTGAGCCTCCTTTACTCCAGGCTGAGCCCCCCATGCTCCCTAAGATGCTCCTTGTACTCCAGACCATTCCCCAGCTCTGCTCCCTTCTCTGGACATGCTCCAGCCCCTCAATGTCTCTCTTGTCATGAGGGGCCCAGAACTGCCCCCAGGACTGGAGGTGCCTCAGCAGTGCCCAGTACAGTGCCTTAGTCCTGCTGGCCACACTATTTCTGATACAGGCCAGGTGCCATTGACCTTTTGCAAACCTGGGTAAACCTGGGCTCATGTCCAGCTGCTGTCACCAGCACCCCCAGGGCCTTTCCTGCCAGGCATTTTCCAGCCACTCTGTCCCCAGTCTGGAGCTGCAGGGGGTTGGTGTGACCCAAGGGCAGGACCTAGCCCTTGGCCTTGTTGAGCCTCACACCGTTGGCCTTGGCCCATCAATCCAGCCTGTCCAGATCCCTCTGCAGTCTTCCTGCCCTCCAGCACATAAATACTCCAATCCAATTTGGTGTTATCTAAGAACTTACTGAGACTGCCCTCAATCCCCTCATCTAGATCACTGATAAAGATAATAAACAGGACTGGCCCCAATTCTGAGCCCTGGGGAACCTCACTAGTGACCGGCCCCAACTGGATGTGGCACCATTCCCCACCACTCTCTGGGCCTGGCCATCCAGCCAGTTTTTTACCCAGCAAAGAGTGCACCTGTCCAAGCCATGAGCAGTCAGTTTCTCCAGGAGAATGCTGTGGGACATGGTGTCAAAGGGTTTAATAAAGTCCAGGTAGACAGCATCCACAGCCTTTCCCTCATCCACTAAGTGAATCACCTTGTCATAGGGGGAAATCAGGTTGGTCAAGCAGGACCTGCCTTTCCTAAANAGACAAGAATAAGGGAATAAAGGTAGGTATTTATTTGAAGGGCCTTCAAAGGTACACCCTGGGCAGGCCAAAGGCTATACCCAAGATGGACCCTGAGTCATGAGTTCTTCACACTTTTATAAGTTTGGTTCATTTGCATATCAGGGTTAATTCGCCAATTAAAACTTCAGTTAATGATGTAATTTTCCCCAAGTTTACCCCCCCTTCTAAGATTTTGGTTTACATATTTTGGGCCTAGGACAATCTGGGTGTCCTTGGACCGCAAACTTAGAGAGGCTTGTTATGTCTAACTAGCATGTGAGAACAGAAGTTAACAGGCTACAAGAAACTTCAGAGTTACACACTAGGCAGTACAGGACTTGAAAAATATAAAAGTTAAAACCTATGGCATCACCCTCAGTACCCTTGGGTGAATCCCATCTGGCCCCATGGACTTGTGGGTGTGTCTAAGTGGTGTAGCAGGTTGCTAAACATTTCCCTTGGATTATGGGGGCTTCATTCTGGTCCCAGTCCCTGTCTTCAAGATCAGGGGGCTGGGTACCCAGAGAACAAGGCATTAAATACCTCAGCCTTTTTCTCATTCTTTGTCACTATGTTTTCCCCTACATCCAGTAAAGGATGGAGATTCTCCCTGGCCCTCCTTTTCTTGCTCATGAATTTATATAACATTTTTTGTTGTCTTTTACAGCAGTAGCCAGATTAAGTTCTATTTGGGCTTTGGCCCTTCTAATGTTCTCCCTGCATAATTTCACAACATCCCTGTAATCCTCCTGAGTTGCCTGTCCCCTTTTCCAAAGGCCATAATCTATTTTTTCTCCCTGAGTTCCAGCCAAAGCTCTCTGTTCAGCCAGGCTGGTCTTCCCTGCTGGCTTGTTTCTTGGCACATGGGGACAGCCTGCTCCTGCACCTTTAAATTTCCTTTTTGAAGCACATCCAGACTTCCTGGACTCCTTTGCCTTAAGGACTGCCTCCCAAGGGACTCTCTCAACCAGTCTCCTAAACAGGCCAAAGTTTGCCCTCTGGAAGTCCAAGGTGGCAGTTCTGCTGACCCCTCTCCTTCTTTGAGAATCAAAAACTCATTTTGTGATCACTGTACCCAAGACAGCCTCCAACCATCACATCACCCACCAGCCCTTCTCTGTTCACAAACAGCAGGTCCAGCGGGGCACCTCCCCTGGTTGGCTCNCTTCTCTGTTCACAAACAGCAGGTCCAGCGGGGCACCTCCCCTGGTCGGCTCCCTTATCAGCTGTGTCAGGAAGTTCTCTTCCACACACTCCAGGAACGTCCTAGACTGTTTCCTCTCTGCTATGTTGTATTTCCAGCAGATATCTGGTAAATTGAAGTCTCCCACCAAAACAAGGTCCAGAGACCACAAGACTCTCCCAGCTGCTTACAGAATATGAAATCTGCCTCTTCATCCTGGTAGGTAGTCTGTAACAGACTCACCAGGATATCTGCCTTGTTGGCCTTCTCCCTGTTTCTTACGCATAAACACTCAACCCTATCATCACCATTGTTAAGCTCCAGACAATCAAAACTCTCTAATATACAGGACTAACCCACTGCCTCTCCTTCCTTGCCTGTCCCTTCTGAAGAGTTGGACCAATACTTGTTGAAGACGGTCACCTAACAGGGAAGAAGAAAAAGTGGAGGCATTCAATGCAGTTTTTACCTCAGTCTTGAATAATACTGGTAGACCTCAGGCTGCCTGGTCCCCTGAGTTGGAGAACCACAAGTGTGGGAACAGTGACTTTCCATTTGTGGACACTGAAATTGTGATGGACCAGCTGTATCATCTGAATGTTCTTAAGTCCATGGGGCCTGATGAGATTCATCCCAGAGTACTGAAAGAGGCAATGGATGTTATGGCAGGATCCATCTCAATCATCTGTCAAGGATCTGGGGAGTTTGGGGAGGTCTCTGCTGACCAGAAGCTAGCCGGTATTATTCTACTTTACAAGAAGGGCATGCAGAAAGACCCAGGAAACTACAGACCGGTTAGTCTAACCTCAGTTCCTGGAAAAATTGTTGGGAAAATTATACTGGGTGCTATTGAAAGGCATTTAAAGAACAATGCAATGGTGAGGTATAGTAAGCATGGGTTCACAAAGGCAAAGTCCTGTCTAACTAATTTGATATTCTTCTATGATGAGGTCACCATCCTAGTGGATGAAGGGAAAGCATTAGATTTAGGTTTTCTGGATTTTAGTAAGGCTCTTGATACTGTCACATCAATAACCCTTGGATCTTTGCTGCCGCGTGGATCTCCATCCCTTACCTCCACTGAGATGGCAGACCAAAGTACCTCACTAGCACATAGTGGGAATCTGCTACAGGTTGCCTGACCAGGAAGAACAAGTGGATGAGGCCTTCTACAGACAGCTAGGAGCAGCCTCAGATTCACAGGCCCTGGTCCTCATGGGAGACTTCAACCACTCCAATATCTGTTAGAGGGATAACACAGCAAGGCATAAGCAATCCAGGAGGTTCCTGGAATGCATTTATGATAACTTCCTCCTCCAAATGACAGAGAAGCCAACAGGGAGAGGTGTTCTGATAGACCTCATACTCACCAACAAGGAGGGGCTTGATGGGGATGTGAAAGTCAAAGGCAGCCTTGGCTTCAGTGACCATGAGATAATGAAGTTCAGGATCCTGAGGGGAAGGAGGGAGGGTGAAAAGCAAGCTCACAGACCTGAACTTGAGGCGAGAACTTCAAGGTTCTGCTTGGAATGGTCTCATGNGGTTGCCTGACCAGGAAGAACAAGTGGATGAGGCCTTCTACAGACAGCTAGGAGCAGCCTCAGATTCACAGGCCCTGGTCCTCATGGGAGACTTCAACCACTCCAATATCTGTTAGAGGGATAACACAGCAAGGCATAAGCAATCCAGGAGGTTCCTGGAATGCATTTATGATAACTTCCTCCTCCAAATGACAGAGAAGCCAACAGGGAGAGGTGTTCTGATAGACCTCATACTCACCAACAAGGAGGGGCTTGATGGGGATGTGAAAGTCAAAGGCAGCCTTGGCTTCAGTGACCATGAGATAATGAAGTTCAGGATCCTGAGGGGAAGGAGGGAGGGTGAAAAGCAAGCTCACAGACCTGAACTTGAGGCGAGAACTTCAAGGTTCTGCTTGGAATGGTCTCATGGGATAAGGCCCTGGAGGGAGGAGGGGTCCAAAAAAGCTGGTTAATATTCAAGGATCACCTCCTCCAAGCTCAAGAGAGCACCATCCCAAGGAGTAGGAAGTCGGGCAAAAATCTCAGGAGGCCTGTGTGGATGAACAAGGAGCTCCTGGCCAAACTCAAAACACAATAAGGAAGCCTACAGAGGGTGAAATCAAGAATGGGCAACTGGGGAGGAATACAGAAATACTATCCAAGCATACAGGGATGAGGTTAGGAAAGCTTAAAGTCAAATCTAATTAAATCTGAGCAGGGATGTCATAAAACAAGAAGGGCTTCTCTAAAAACACAAGTGACAAAAGGAAGGCTAGGGAAAATGTGGGCCCCTTACTGAATGAGACAGGGGACCTGGTGACACAAGACATGGAAAAAGCTGAGGTACTGAATGCCTTCTTTGCCTTAGTCTTTACTAGCAAGATCAACCTTCAGTAATCACAGAGACCAGGGGGAAAATGTGGAGAAAGGAAGATGTATGCTTGGTGAAAGAGGTCCTTTTTTGTCACAAGGACGGTTAAGATCAAGACCAGTTTATCAAGAGAGAAGTACCTTCCCCCTCCAATTCAGAATATATTTTTCTTACTTTCTACTTAATCCTATGATCTAAACAAATAGCTTCTTGTAATTTATAAATGGATTATTAATGATCTCAGCCACCTCAGGCCATCACCAACTATAAATCTCATGTTTTATTTAAATTCTCTGAATGACAGAGGCACATCATTATGAAAAGAAAAATAATGGAACAGTGAACTTCAGAGAAAGGCCTTGGATTAAGTTTCCTTAACCTTAGGAAATGTGTAATCTGAAGACTAACCCCAAAACCTTGATATTTTTAAATCAGAAAAAGTTAAAAATCCAACACAGTTCCCCAAAGAACATTTAGTCTTAAAGAAAGGTAAATACAGGAAGAGATTTTCAGTTTTCCAGACCTAAGAAGAGAGACTGAAAGAATGAGTTCCAGAAAGTAGGACTTTTTAGAAAGCTCACATGAATATGCTTACTTGATAATGGGAACTTCTCAAAAGAAGGAGAAAAATGCCCCAAAAATACATCAATTAGTTTAAATAAATTCAAGAAAAGTCAAGGGATCCAAAGGCAGGAAAACCTTAAACTTGATCAGGATTTTGGTTTTATATATATTTATGAAGAAGCAATGTGGTGAAGTCTAAAGAGAGGCACTATATAAAATGTCAAGAAAAAGCCTTCATAAGCTTTGGCCTGAGAAAGTCCCTTATTTTATTGCAACTCCAAACTAGTAGTAGAAGATACAGTGCTGTTGGACATAAACTCTTTGCTGTCAGTGATGTTCACCACTACCAGAGGGTTCATCAATACTTGGAAAGCAGACTAAGCAGTAGTTCTTAATCTCCACTGCCATGTTAGTCATGGCTTTATTTGGACTGACAGAAACTGAGGGGCAGATGGCAGACGGGAGAAAACCAGACAGCAGGAGAGCAAAAGAGCAGGAGCATGTGTGATTGAGAGCATGCATGCAAAAGGGAGGGAGGAGGCAGGAGAAAGGGAGCCCACAGGGGACAGAAGGAAGGAAAGCAGCAAGAAGAGGGAATTGTTTCTAGAATACCAAAGGGAAACAAAACAATATGATGAAACTCAAGTTTCCACTCACGTACTACAAATAAACCATTTAAAATATAGTAAAACAACAGAAGTTACTATCTCACAGAGACAAAAGACAAAACTTGTTTTTCAAACAGCTTCAAATTATTGAACATAATCCGAAGACTCAGAGCCTGTTGGTGGTAAGAAATGAAATGGCAGTTATATATTCTAAGTAGCACATCTAATATTTCATTTATATTCTGTGCAGTTGATACCCACTTATTTGAATTATATAGGTTGAGCCTACACTTGTGTTAGGCTCTGTGAAAAACAAGCTAAGTGAGCATCTTTACCATGAAGAGTCTTGCTATTTCAACTAATCAGACAGAAGCACAGACTCATGAACTGGTTTCAGATGACACAGCTGGTCTCTGACAGAGCCAGAAACTGAATATTATTTTTCAGATTCAAGTCCCTTCCTGTTACACCACTTAACCTTTCTGTGCCTGGGTCTCCAAAATCCCAGTATTAATTTATTGCAAGTTACAAATGGAAGCTTCCGTAGCACACTGGAAGTTTAGAGTTTGGCAGCAGGTAGGTAAATCATATATGAAACACAAGGTAATGACTTTTGTTCTTTGTGGGCTTTTTGTTTGTGGGGTTTGTTTTTAATGCAGTTGCTGTTTTCAGTGTGCTGTACAGAATCTAGGCCTTTTGCTAAAGAATTTAGGCCGACTCAACCAAATGTCTGCAGACCCTAGAATTAAAGCCCATGGGAGAGGAGGAAGATGGAAAAGGGATATACAATTTTAGAAGAGAGTTTTATAATGGGGGAGGGGGAAGAGTTTTCTTACCAAGGACTGATAACTAGTAACAAACCCAAAACATTGTAGGCTCTGGGAGGCTTTTCTCTCAAAATCATTATACCTGAATGGCTCAATCCTTTTAACTTTGTTCTCAAACTTCTAACAATTTGACAACTTACTCATTTTTCTACTGTCCAGCAGAGTTCCAGCAGGGGAAAAAAAATTCAAAACTTATTAGAAATTGAGAAAGAGTATCTTGTTTGTAGCTTCCCCCCTGTTTTGTTCTTCTTTGGGAGTTGGGGTTTGTGGGGGTTTTGTTTTGATTAGGAATGAGGGTGGTGTTGGTGGGGTTGCTTGTTTGTGACTTTTTTCTTTTCTTTTTTTTTTTTTTTAATTAATAAAAAAACCCTAGATATCCTGGGGAAGTTATGAAGCAAATTCTCATGGAAGGTATGCCCACACATATGGAGGATAGCACAAACAAACTGATTGAAAACACTAACCTGATTGATTTCTATGATAAAATGAATGGCTTGGTGGAAGAAGGGAAAGTAGTGGATGTTATCTTGATTATAGCACCTGTATCAGGAGCTGCAGAAAACAGCATGAAGAATGCCTGACAGTCATGTGGCTTTACTGCTTTTCAGTCCTCTTTCTGAGGATAGGCCTCTCACACTCTTTACAAACTGGTGTCCAGTGGTGCAGAAGCATTACATTTCTTCTTTTTGTTTTGAGGAATGAGACTTCATTTTTCATTGTCTGTTGCTCTCAACTCAGTAATGGATATGGTCAGCCAAGAGATTGCATCTGTGTGTATGCTATGTCTGGATGTTCAGAAAGGCAGCCTGATATTTTCTTTTTAAAATTAAGCTCCTGATGCAAAGCTCCGCATGCAATAGCTCCACTCTTGAAGGCTGGAAAATGGTAGAAGAGTATCCAGAGAAAGAAGAAAGCCACACAAGCCAACACCACCAAGCAGATTAAAAAAAAAGAGGTCACCAAAAGATTATCATGAGTATCATTCCACGCTCTTGTTCCTCTACCTTATTAGCTGCAGAATTATTACAAGTCTTGATAACTGATATGCTTTCAGATACTTCTCCAGTTTTTATTTCTAGAAATTTAATGGAGCTCTGCTAGTTAAGGTCAGATCCTCAGCTGGGGTAAAGTGGCACAGTACTTATTAGAGCCTTTTATTATCAAGTGGAGGATTAAAATAGGAAAAAGTTGTTGCTTGCCTCAAAGTAGAATCTGCAATGGATCTCTAAGGTCTCAAAAGCTGAAGGAAGCAGAACCAGACCTGCTAATCATAGTACTGATGCTAAGCTGACCCACTTTAAAGTCTGCCTTTCAAATGTCTTCCAAAGCTGACAAACTAACTTCTATCATATACCTGTAGCCACCTGCAGCACAAGAACATTTTGGCAAGGAAGCCAAAGGGTTTTCTTTTCAGTTGAGCATATGGAGCTATGTTTGTAGACTTGCATACTAGAAGGAAATGTTAAAGACAAAAAAGATTCCTTTTCAACTTCTCCCTGAAAATAGAGATTTTATAAGAAGTATAGGAGAGAAGCAAGGAGAGTATGTTGCTAGAAGAACTCAAAACCACCACACAACAACCCACCAAACCAAAATAAAAAACCAGATGATCTGAAGATCCAACTCACATTCAAAGCCCAAGACTACTAGGAAGAGCAGAAAAAAAGTTAGTCCATACATTTCCTAGTTATCTTTCATAACAGAAAAAAGTCTCAGAATTTGAGAGATATCTGACAAAAAACAGAAACACATTAGAACTGACAGGTATTCCAGATATATGCAAAATGTTCTGATTACAGAAATGTATTTTTAATATACTTTAAGAAAAAAAAGTTTGGTCTCTATAGAAAATTGACATGTTACTGAATTATATTTGGATTTTGAATGCTACTATTAACTATGATAACTAAAGGACCAAAATCTCTAGTACAGAAGAGAACTACCCAAGCAGTTCTACTTGGGAAGGAGGGAGGTGTGGGGGGAATATGTTTTTAGATTTGGGTTTTATTTTCTCATTACTCTAGTCTGATTTGATTGGCAATAAATTAAATTAAATTTCCCCAAGTCAAGTCGGTTTTGCCCATGACAGTAATTGCTGAGTGTTCTCTCTGTCCTTATTTCGACCCACAAACTTTTAATAGTCTCTCCTCTGTCCAGCTGAGGAGGGGAAGTGATAGAGCAGCTTTGGTGGGTATCTGGCATACAGCCAAGGTCAACCCACCATAAGACTTAGCTTAGAAAGGAGTATGACCAAGACAG
>VXAZ01001431.1:462554-533611 GCA_013399875.1 Gymnorhina tibicen | reverse complement strand
CGCGCGTGGACCGCGAGTACGCGGGTGAGTCGCGGGGACCGGGCGGGCGGGGGGTCCCGGGGGTCCCCATGGGGTGTCCCGTGTCCTCGCTCGCTGTGGTTGGGTCCCACCGGGTGCGGCTGCTGTTGGACCGCCTTAACCCCACTGCCGGGGAAGTTGGGGGCTCTCCCAGGGGTCTCGGGGGGCGGGAGGGGACGGTGAGGGGCCGGGGAGGTCCCTGCAGCAGGTGAGTCCCGATCCCCATCCCCAGGGATGGCAGGAGGGATGGGGGTCTCCAGCTGGCAGAGGGGACGCAGATCCCTGCCCAGCGGGCAAAATGCGGGAGAAGCCCCCCAGCCCACCCCCGCGGCCTCTGGCTGCTGGGGCATCTCCCGCCGGGCGGGACGGCCGAGTGCCCGGCACTGGCCCGGCCGTGTCACCCCGGGGTGACTCGGGCCGGGGACTGTGGGCGCTGCCTCGGCCCGTGCGGGTCGCCTGAAGGTTGAGGCTGGGGAGGGGATTTCGGGGGAGCTGCTAATTGGAGTAAAGCTGGGCCGGGGCCGGGCCGGGCGTGGGAGGGGGATATTCGCTGCTTTACCGGGTATTTAAAGTGAGCGGTGGCAGAGCCGGAGGGATCGCGGCGCGAGGATCCCTGCGAGCAGGGAGGGGAAGGCCACGGGAGTGTCCCCCGGGCATGGGGAGGGCTGGCAGCCCGTGGGGGATTTGGGCTGAGCCCAACCCCGACGTTCTGTGCCAGCACTGAAATCCCTGCTCCGACCCTTCCTCGGGGGGGCCGCATCGTGCCCGGATCAGGGCACGGTGCCTGCTGCCAAAATTTTCCCCTGTCTAAAAATCCCCTGGGCTGGGACAGCCGCTCTCCTGCTGCCCCTTCCCTGGCCGAACGGCAGGGCACGGATTTTGGGAGACGCCTGGGGACGCTTTCGGCAGCTCCGACTTGGCTCTGGGGGACCGGCGGTGACGAGGAACCCCCCGGGCAGGACAAGGCACCTGCTCTCCCGGGAAGCCTGGGCTGGGCTCCTGTTACCTGAGCGCCGAGGGGCCCCGGGGCTGCCGCAGCTCCGGTTACCCGGGAAGGGGCTGGCGGTGTCCCGCCCGCAGCCCCCCCCGCCCGTGTCAGCGCGGCCCCGGGGGCTGCGGGAGCAGATTGGGATCAGGGCTGGGGGAAGGGGCTGGTGGCTGGAATGAGGGCGAGGTGGGTGGGCAGGGGGGCTGGCGGCCGTCGCCATGGCAGCGGGGCGCCTTGTTTTGCATCCGCCGGGAAGGGATGGGTGCAGGGAAGGGCAGGGCCGGTGGGCGCAGGGCGACGCCAGCCCCCTCTGCCCGGCCCTTCCCAGGTGGATCGGATCGGGTGTCACCCAGAGGGGCCACTGCTGTCACCAGAGTCCCTCCTGGGGAGATCTGGGGCGTCCTGGGGACAGCGTGGGCTGCAGCTGCCTCTGTGACAGCGCTTGGGGGACGGGCTCGGCTCTCCCCCGGGTGCCACCGCCACCCACGGTGCCACGGGCCACTGTCCCCTGCCCTGGAACAGGGTCGGTGGTCTCTGGCCTGGCTCGGGCCCCCCCTCCCCGGCTCTGGCCGCGTGGCGGGGGCTGCAGCCCCCTTTGTGTCCCCCGCCCCCCTTTGTGTCCCGCTGAATGTCGGTTGCCAGGCGCGGGGGGGATGCTGGGCCACGGGGTTTTGTTTTTGCAGGGTGGTGGAGGAGGAGGAGGGGGCTGGGGCTGTTTCAGCAGCGCTGCTCCCTAAACCAAGCACGAACTCCAGCGTGAGCTGAAGGCCACCCACTCTGCAGAGTCACGGCACGGAGCAGAGCCACAGCAGAGCCTCAGGGCGTGAGGAGGATCCCCCAGATCCGTAACTGGGGTCGCATCCTGAGGTTTGTGTTCCGAAGCCCACGAGCCCCAGCTAGCACAGCCTGCATTCGCCCTGCCTGGATGGATCCTTGCTCTGCCACACTCATTCCTTGGCTTTGGGGATCCTCGGGAGTTTTCCTGTAGGGCTCCGACGGCAGGGAAAACCTGGCAGCGAAAGCAGGGGGTGCTGTGGGCCGGCTGGAGAGTTGGTGCTGGGGAGCCTGCAACCCCCAGAGACGGAGCTTGGGAGGGCGCTGGGCACAGAGCACCCAGGGCGAGGTTTCCGTGCCTGCATTTGCCAACAGGGGACAGTCACAGAGGGGAGAGGCCCCCAAAATACCCCCTGACCCTTCCTGGAACATCCCTCAGCTGCAGGGAGAGCTCAGAGCCCCTTCCAGTGCCTAAAAGGGCTCCAAGAGAGCTGTAGAGGGACTGGGGGCAAGGCATGGAGGGACAGGACACAGGGAACGGCTTTAATGTGAAGGAGGGTGGATTTAGATTGGATGTTGGGAAGGAATTGCTCCCTGTGAGGGCGGGGAGGCCTTTGATGGGCTCCTCTGATGTCCACAAGCTGCCAAAATGTTCGAGGCAGCAACACCAAAATAAAGGCTGGAGAAAACAACAGATGTCCCATCCTCAGCACTGGGAGGGATGGTTCCTGCCTGGCAGAGGTGAAATGAAGCACAACTCTCCCTTCCTAAACAGGATGAGGCCAATACAGGCATTTATTCTGTCCTGAACAGCCTGGGCCAGGTGGCATTTTCCTACCTGGAGGGAGGCAAACAGATTCCAGCTGGTTTTGGCAAAGAGGCTTCAGCTTTCCAGAAGAGGGCAAGACCCATCCCACAAGTTCCTGCCACCCTTGTGCTGCTCTGAACCAAAGAGAGCAAGGCAAATATCAGCACAGAATGGACAAACCCACGAGCTGCAGGGTTGGAAAAACCAGGGGGGGGTTGTAGTTTTTTGTTTTGTGGGTTTTTTCTTTTTGTCACCAGGGAAACAGAAGCAGAAATGACAAATGCTTTCAATTTGTCAACGTTTCCCACAGATATTTTTGGCCTAATGGTGAAAAATAAAGCACGGGTGGGTTTGAGTTCCACGCTACCTGGTTGCCTTTCCAAACCGGAGGTGGGAATGCTGGCAGAGGGCTGAAGGCACAGGTGGGGCTTCTCAGAGATGGAATTTGTCACTTTGGACTTGTCTTCTCTCAGCTCCTGGGCTGGCTCCGTGCCAGGAGCTGCCCCCCCTCTCCCTGGGCAGAGCCACCGGGATGGGGCACAGGAGCCCTTGTGGCACCCGCAGGGGCATCACAGCTTCGCTTCATCCCAAGGAGCCTTGTTTATTCCTGGGCCTTTGGAGGGGAAAAAGGGCGGAAGGAATGGAGGAAGAATGTCATGGAATTCCAGGATGGTCTGGGTTGGAAGGGACATTAAAAACCATCCAGTGCCACCCCTGCCATGGCAGGGACACCTCCCACTGTCCCAGGCTGCTCCCAGCCCCATCCAGCCCGGCCTTGGGCACTGCCAGGGATCCAGGGGCAGCCACAGCTGCTCTGGGAATTCCATGCCAGGGCCTCCCCACCCCCCAGTTCCTTCCTACGTTTTTCTAAATATTTTAAAGATGGAAAATCCAGCATTTCCTTCTCTTTCCATCTGCAAAGTTAAACTGGAAGGAAGCGAACTGAGGGACCTGCTAGGACTTCCCTCAGCCACGTTTCAGGAGCTCATGTTCAGCTGGACAGATAAACCCTGCTGGGATGTCTGTGGAAGTGCCTTGTGCAGAGCAAAGCTCTTTGATTATCCTGTTGCTATTTGTCAAATGCAAAGGACCGTGTAAAAAAATCATTTTCAGCCTTCAGAACTACTCTCCTTTCGCTCTGCTTTTGATGTCTGAAGAGAAAATAGCCCTGTGAAGCAACTTGATTTCTTCAGAGCTATTACCAAGTCTTTCAGGGTCCCAGGGTGACATAACAGGTCTGGTCTGACTCATTCCATTTAAGAGTGTCTCCTTCCAGACAGAAATAGCTCAGTGTGCAGCCATAAAAACCATGAATCAATTAATGTCTTCTATTAACTAGAAATGCAGATAAATCTCCTCAGTCGTGGGAATGCAAATTCCTGGCTCCTGTTCCTTCTCCCTCCCCGTGCTCTTTGTGTTCGGCTTCTTCCTTAATCGATCTTTTCTGGATCTTGACTCCAGGCCCACGTGGTTGTTTTTTTGCAGCTGCTCTCGGGCGCTCTGGGTTGCAGAAGTTGTGTCCAAGAAGCACCGGATCCCGCTCCAGGAGATCCTTATCCTGCTGGGGGGATAAGGAACCTAAAAATGACCTTGTCCAGGGAGCACCAGTTCAAGAGGAGCGTGGGCCGGGCTGGGAGAGGGAGGCAGAGGGAATGGCTTCCCACGGATCGTGGGGTACAGGGGGAGCTCAGTGGAACACAGCTGATCCAGGGAGGGCAGGGCTGTTTCCATGGAAAACCAGGGAGGGCAGGGCTGTTTCCATGGAAAACCAAGTAAGGCAGGGCTGTTTCCATGGAAAACCAGGGAGGGCAGGGCTGTTTCCATGGAAAACCAAGTAGGGCAGGGCTGTTTCCACGGAAAACCAGGGAGGGCAGGGCTGTTTCCACGGAAAACCAAGTAGGGCAGGGCTGTTTCCATGGAAAATCATGGAGGGCAGGGCTGTTTCCATGGAAAGCCTGGGCTCGCTGCTCCCAGGGCTGCAGCCTCCAGCCTTGCCCTGCTGCCACCAATTCCAAGGAGCTGAAGGGAGCAAGGAGCTTTGTTTCCTGCCCGCCCTGTGCCAGCACACCCTGCTCCTGCAGCCTGTGACCCCTGGGTCGCCCCCCATGCCCCTCTAGCTCCGGAGCTGCTCCCTGTGCCGGTGTCCTCTGGAATCCCAGGAGCTTCAGCTTGGATTGGGTCGGGTTTGGGAATGTGCTTTTTGGTTTAAGATGCATCTTCTGGTATTTAAAGGCCTGAAAATACGGGTGAGGATCCGGAAAGGTCTGAAGGACCATCATGGTGAGGGAGGGCAGGGCTGGGTTGGGTGTTAGGAAGAAATTCTTTACTCTAAGAGTGGTGGGGCCCTGGCACAGGGTGCCCAGAGAGGCTGAGGACTTCCCATCCCTGGCAGTGTCTGAGACCAGGTTGGACACTGGGGCTGGGAGCAGCCTGGGACAGTGGGAGGTGTCCCTGCCCATGGCAGGGGTGGCACTGGGTGGGCTTTGAGGTCCCTCCCCACCCAAACCATTCCATGATTCTGTGATTCCATGATTCTATTTCCATCGCATCTTCTTCTGCAGAGTCAAACACGACCAGCAAGCTTTGCCCAAGGGGTTTGAGCATCTGTTGTTTTTGCTAAGATGGGACCAACCCCTGGCCATCCTCAGAGAGAAGGCTCAGTCCCCAAACCTGCCCGCTATTTTTAAAAGGCAAAAATCCACCTTCTTTCCATAATCTCTACGTGACAATAGGTCTGTGAGCCAGCAGCACACATGGAAGGAGGCAAGAAGGCTTTGGATAATAGGATTCATTTAGCTAAAGCACCTAATCACCCCTGAGAATGAAAGATTAGTTAAAACAAAAGAGTTTTTATCCAGGAAAGTAAAAGGGGAGTCTGAGTTTGTTGGATGCCTCGGAGGGTGAGCGCAGGGAGTTTGTGTTTCAGGCTGTGCTCACCTGGAAGGCTCCAGCAGCCCCGGGGTGGACACAGAGCTGCAGCCATTTAGGAATTCCTGCAGGAAGATCTTCCCGCCCCGTTGCTTCCTCTGGAGCTGCTTTCCAGGAGGGAGCAGCAGAGGAGGCTCAGTCCAGGTTCACATCTGGAATCAAGAGTGCAATCACGAGCAGGTGGCTCAGTGGAAGGGTTTTAAACCAAGGGCAAACAGACTCTGCTGAACTGTGCACGCAGAGGGCTGAAGTGGAAGTTCGAGGCAGAAGAACGTTTAGAAAAATTTCATTTTACTTCTTAAAAAAAATCCGAACCTGCTGTGCACAGAAGCGTAGTATTAGTCAGTAATATTAGCCAAGGAAATTGGGTTTTGATTAAAAGCAGGAGTCTCCCCAAGTGCCTCCTGAACGTTTCCAGAGGCGGTGACTCCACCACGGCCTTTGGTGAGGCAGGAACTGGGCACGGCTGGTGGCACCGGAGCCACGTGTGGGTTGAGTCGTGCTGGTGCGGAGAAGGTGCCACTGCCAGGTGCCCTCAGCTCGGTCTGTGCCCCGCTCCCAGGAGCCCAGCAGGCTCCAGGGAATGCCTGGGTCTTGTGTGTCCATGCACGGGCAGGGAACGAGCTCGTGGGGAAGGCGGGTCCCCAAACCTGCCCTCCACCAGCAGGACGTGCCACCAACCCAGCCACGCTCACTCCTGGGCTGCAGGGGGAGATTCAGTGGGGATTTCACTCGAGCCAAGTCCGCAAAGCCCACCTGAATCCAGGGTGTTCTCAGTGGCAGCGTTGGAGAGATGGAGACCAGCAGAGAGTCCCTCGTGTCCTGCCCAGAAAGGGTGGTAGGAACCTGCTGAGCAGTGCTGACAGAAATCTGAGACCCCTCTGCATCACAAATATATTTTGCAAGAGATCCCAAGAGCTTAAGCTGCCCTCTGAAAAGCTCACGGAAAAAACACAGCCCCTAAAATGCCTGGATCAGGAATCAGGGTCCTTGCAGGGCAAAGGAGACGTCAGTGGGGCTCGGGCTGTCTCTTTTCCACCAGTTCAGCCCCAGTTCAGGAGCACTCCCACTCTGTGGAGAAGGCATCCAGCCCTTTAGTGACCACCCTATGGCTCGTGGGGCAAGGAAAAAGGGAACATCGCTGACAGTTCCCGCAGCAGCTCACAACTGATGGTTCTCTCTCATTAGCACGGCTGAGTGATGACTGTACACGTGTCGGGCTTCTCGAACAATAAATGTCATATTTACATAACGTACAGGCTGATGCAGGCGAGTGTGAGCAGGAAATATGTTAAATTAGGACGGAAAAATTTAGGCTGGAAAGCAGGAAAATAAAAGATTCCTGGTGCTTGCTGTGGGCAAAGGCAGCGTGGAGGAATTTTGGGAGGTTTCTGTCCCCTGGCTCCCCGTGCTCTGAGGGGCAGTCAGGGGGTTTGAGTCCCCCAGACGCCCCCGGAATGATCACATCTCAGCTGAGCTGACACCAGCTGCACTTCAGGGCTGCCCTGTTTTGCTGCGGGGAAAGGGATTGTGCAGTGCCGGTGTTGGAACTTTGGGCTTTGCCTTCAAGAATAAATATTGTAGGAGTGCAAAATCCCTTCTTTGAGGAATCTCTTGTCCCGGGAGAACGGAGATAATCCGTTCTGGGTGCTGCCATCCCTGTTATCCCAGTGCTCTTATCAGCGTTGTCTCAGATAGCAAACCTGCTGTATACGGGAATCACGGGAGGTCATCTAATAAATAAACAAGGTGGAAAGGCTCCCGACACAATTCCCAGGGACTGAGCAGCTCTTCAGGCTAATAAAGCCTGCTGGAGTGGGGATGGGGTTATGGGGTGTCCCAGCAGCAGCTTCTGCTCCTTCTGGGGTGGATTTGTCCCCAGCTCCAGCAGAGCAGAGGGACGGAATGAGCCCCATCCTGATGGGATTCCAGGGCAGCTCCGTGAGGGGCTGAGCCCAGGAGCCGCAGCCACGCAGGACGCACCAGCTCCAGCTGGAATTGCACATCCAGCCCTCCTCCCCAGGGCTTGGATCAGTGCCTGAGGATGACACTGGCACTGCCAGATGGATAAAGGAGCCATTCCCCTTCAGAGGTGTCCCAGCTCAAAGTCACGGAGCTGCAGAGGATCCACAGAGCTGTGGGCATGGAAATCCAACCTGAGCCAGGCAGTGCCCCACATCGGGCTGGCACGGGACACGCAGGAGCTGCAGGAGCTGTGTTCAGTGAGAGCTCTGAGCAGACTCAGGGGTTGTGTCAGGTTGGGGGTGCAGGAGGCAGCAGGAGCTTGTGGCAGGGGAGGGAGGGCAGCTGTGCACAGAGCAGGGTCCTTTGGGGGCATGGGCAGCCAAAGAATCACAGAATCCCAGGATGGTTTGGGTTGGGAGGGGCCTTAAAGCCCATCCAGTGTCACCCCTGCCATGGCAGGGACACCTCCCACTGTCCCAGGCTGCTCCCAGCCCCAGTGTCCAGCCTGGCCTTGGGCACTGCCAGGGATCCAGGGGCAGCCACAGCTGCTCTGGGCACCCTGTGCCAGGGCCTGCCCACCCTCACAGGGAACGATTCCTTCCCAATATCCCATCTCAATCTACCTTCCTTCAATTTAAAGCCATTCCCCCTCCCCTGTCCCTCCGTCCCTTGCAAATAATCTCTCTCCATCTTTCCTGTAGCTCCTTCAGGTACTGGAGGGAAAAAAAACCCCATGCAACAAGTTAAGCGTTCCCATCTCTGTGAGGCAGATCTGGAAAAGGAGAATTCCGGTGCCATTTGCAGTGCCACGGACACAGCAGTGCTGAGGTGCAGGATCCAACCCAGGGCACACAATAATTTCCTCCCATCCCTGCTTCCCCATGTGCTTGGGGGGGAATTCTTGGAGAGGAGATTTCAATAATCTTTGGGGTCAGTTTAACACCAAAGCCTGAGTATCAGTCTGTCTAGCAGCTCCTCTTCACCTGCTGCTAGGTGATAATGACTTGAAGAACAGAATTAATTAGGCTGAACCCTTCCATGCTCGTTTGTGTCTCTCAAGGTGGATTTTTTCTTTTTACTTTTTTAATACTCAGGGAAAAAAGTTTCATCCTTTTCCCAGTAAGAAACAGCAAGGAAAGGATTTGCCTGTATTTTATTAACTCTTTAATTGCTCTAAAGCAGGCTTTGGCAGGGCACTCTGGGTGCCCATAAATCTTATTTTCTTCCACCTTTAGGCTTAGCCCAAAGCGCAAGAGCTCTGAACATCCCAAACTTGCTCAATAAAACTCTTCAGAGGGTACCACTGGATTCCCTGCGGCTGTTCCCTGTCCCAGGGATGCTCTGTGCCCCTCAGGCTCCTCCCTGGCCAGGCTGTCACTGCCTCCATCCCCGTTCGGGGGGCTCATTTCACACATTTCTTTCGGCAGGCAGAGTGAATGAAAGCCGGATTCCTTTCGAACCCATGCATCAAACCCTGCCCTCACATCCAGCTCCACTCCCCGAGGGCTTTCGTTCTTGAGATACTGCTGGAGTGGTCTGAATCATGATCTCATCGGAGACAATGAAACGCTGGAGAGGGCTCTTAAGTGCTGGGTTTAAGCTGCTGCCAGGGAATGTGCCCGCTGACATAACGAATACATTCTCCATTTCCGCAGACATCCCTCAGTGCGGTCCCCAGGTGACCCCCGGTCTGCATTAATTTGGGGTCAGGCCGATCCGGCACCGCGGGGAAAACGCGTTGGTGCCGGAATTGGAGGATTCCAAAGGAGGCTGAGGGCAGTGAACGACCCCGCTAAGGAAACACCGATTGTTCAGGCACGGAACGCTCCCCTGAGTAAAAACACCGAGCCAGGAGACTTGGGGGGTAAAACCACGGAAACAGCAGCAAGTCCGGAATGGAAAGAAGCCCGCTTTTTCCTTGAACATATCATTTGCATAAAAAATGCGTGGCTTTCACCTAAGTCTCAGTTTCCTTTCAGAGGGAAAATTGCCTTTCCACATCATCCCCGTAGCAGGAAGGAGCTGATTTCCCA
This sequence comes from Gymnorhina tibicen, assembly GCA_013399875.1. Classification (NCBI taxonomy): domain Eukaryota; kingdom Metazoa; phylum Chordata; class Aves; order Passeriformes; family Artamidae; genus Gymnorhina; species Gymnorhina tibicen. Next base: position 524,097 of record VXAZ01001431.1, on the reverse strand, counting down.
GGCTGCCGGTGAAGCCCACGTTCCACAGCCACGGCACGAGCTCTTAGTTTACCCTGATTCCAAGGAGGAATAACTGGCACAGCTCCAGTTTAGCTGCTGATGGTCTCCAAAAAATTACCCTGAGTGAGTTTTGATGCCCCGGTCCGAGGTCAGTGGGGTTCACCTGAGGCAAAACCAGACGAGGGAGCCAGGCTGGGGCTGAGCTCTGCACCCTCAGGGCTCCGGTTGGGGTCAGGGCTGGGCGAGGGGGAGCCAGCCCCAAAGGAGCCCCTGCCCGCTCTGGGGGGACAGATGTGACAGCAAGGGGTACAGCCCCTGGACTGATGTCCCACTCCCTGCTCAGGGACCCCTGACAATGACCCCATGGCGGATCCCATCCCCTCAGCCCTGGGAGGCACCTCTGGAGTGATCCTGCCCCTCTGCCAGGGTTAGTGCTGTGGCCGTGGTGGGATGCACTGAGCTGACTCCTGATGCACTGAATGGGGATAAACTGCAGCCGAGGGCTCTCAGATGGGCTGCACAGGGCGTGATCTACGTCATTCAGCAGCAGCCAGAGCCTGGGATTGCTCAGGACTTGTCTAAGGAAGATTTCCCCATCCCTGGCAGTGTCCCAGGCCAGGCTGGACGGGGCTTGGAGCAGCCTGGGACAGTGGGAGGTGTCCGTGCCCATGGCAGGGGTGGGAATGAGATGAGCTTTAAGATCCCTTCCAACCCAAACCATTCTGTGATTCTCTGATTCACTTGTAATTATTATTATTATTACTGGAACTTTGGTAGGACCTCCAGAACCCAAGTGAGCCCAGAGCTCCCTTTGACTGCACTGTGTGGCTTTAGGAAAAGGGAGTTGCTCCCCAAAGTGCTGAGAATTTCGGTGTGACGACACAAAAAGTGTCGCTACACCCAATTTAAACACGCGAGAGCTGAAACGGCCCCAGAGTCAGGCACGGGGTCTGAGTTCAGACGCTCTGCTCGGGGTGGGACAGGTTGAAATCGGCCCATTTTCCCCCACTACCACCGAGAAACCTGGAATTATCGGTTTGGATGGGGCTGGTGGGCGGGGGAATTCCCTTCCGCAGCTGCGACCCCAGCTGAGGCTCCTGTCCCACCCACAAACAATCCACGTGCTGGGACACGTGGGGACACCGCAGCCTCCAGAGCCACCACCTCCTGCCCAGGGCTCCTGGTGCCCACAGGGGTGACGGGACCTGTGCTCTCGGGGTGTGTCCCCCCCCGATCCCAGCCCTCAGCTCAGCTCTGCTGAGCACCCTCACACAATCACAATTAGCACCCCAGCTGGGATTATTGCTATTATCATATTACTGGCATTATTCTTGTTCCAACACAGCGTTTTTGTCTCCTTATTATGCTGTTTCTGTTGTGACCATTATTCGGATAACAAAGCCAGATGCTCTGCCTTGCTTCAGAGCTCCCTCGTGCTGGTTGCTGCCACATCCCCTGTGAAAAGTCAGCCCTCACCCTGAAGCACTTAAAAACCTAATTAGAGCAGACAGACCGGCATCATCTTCGTCTACCAGCAGCTTCAGGAGCAAACCCCCGCTCTTCGGGATATTCAAGGTCACTTTGCCAGATTTCCCGAAGATTTGGGGGAACTCCCAACATTCCCAATGCCTGTTACCCCGGTGTTGTTTTCCTGATGCCTCCTGAGATACTCACACAGCCAGGCAGGTGTTTACCCTGTTTGTTCCTGTCCTCATCTCCCTGACGTGTGTCCTTTCACTTAAAGGCAATTCTTTAAAATCCCAGGCTGTAAATAAATGGCTTCAGGAGAAGGATGTTGAGAATAAGAGACACTGAGGGGCTGGAGCGTGTCCAGGGAAGGGAGCGGAGCTGGGAAGGGGCTGGAGCCCCAGGAGCGGCCGAGGGAGCTGGGAAAGGGGCTCAGCCTGGAGAAAAGGAGGCTCAGGAGGGCCCTTGTGGCTCTGCACAAGTCCCTGACAGGAGGGGGCAGCCGGGGGGGTCGGGCTCTGCTCCCAGGGAACAGGGACAGGAGGAGAGGGAACGGCCTCAGGCTGGGCCAGGGGAGGTTTAGTTTGGATATTGGGAAAATTTCATCACAGAAAGGGTGGTCAAGCACTGGAAGGAGCTCCCCAAGGAGGTTTGGAGCCCCCACCCCTGGAAATGTTCAAAGAATGTGTGGATGTGGCACTTGAGGACATGGATTAGTGGTGGCCGTGGTGGTGGGGCTGGGTTGGTGGCCGGACTTGATGATTTTAAAGGTTCCTTTTCCAACCTTCTGCGATTCCATGATCCCAAACTGCTGCTGAGAATGAAAGGCTCTTCCTGGCACTGCAGCTGCTGGGAAGTGCCTGTGTTCCAGAGCCTGGAACAGGGGCTCCCATCCCACTGCAGTGTCCCAGTGCAGGGCCCCCTGGCCGAGCCCGCTGTGCCCAGGCAGAGCCACAGCACTGCTGATGGCCAGGTCCTGCCTCCAAGCCCTCCTCCTTCCCCTTCCCACAGAGCCAGGCTCATCCAGAGGGGCTTTAACATCTGCCTGGAGCTGGATCTTTAACCCAGCCCCACCCCCGGCTCTCTGATTTCTCTGCAAATTCCTCCCATAACTCCAGCGTGGTTGAACACCAGGATTGGAGCCTCCATCGATTTTGCTGCTTCCCAGCTTTTCCAAAAGGTGAATGTTTAAAATGATGGATGAGCCCAGAGCTACGGTGCTCATTTCTGCCTTCTGCGAGGCTTTTCCGTGACTGGGAAGCCGTGGGCATCGATAACCCGGGGCTCCTCCGGCAGCCCTGTCCCCGGGTTCATTAGGAACTTGTCACCGAGCTGCTCCAAAGCCCTGCTCAGGTGAATTGGCTGCGAGCAGCGACTGCTCAGCTGCTGCTGCCACACACTCAGCTCCAGGAGCAAACTCTGACAGGGGCTGGTGTCACCTCCATATCCAGTTCTGGCGTGGATAAACTGCTAAAACCCTGCCGAGGGGAGATCGCCTCCCGAGAGGGTCCCGTGTGGACGCCCGGCGCAGTGCCAGGGCCTGAGGAGAGCTGTGCGAGGGGATCTCAGGTGTGGTGGCACTCGCAGCTCCCCTCTGGGGACAGAAACAGCAGATTCTGGGAATGCTGGTGTCAGAATCACAGAATCCCAGGATGGGTTGGGCTGGAAGGGACCTTGAAGATCACCCAGTGCCACCGCTGCCAGGGTTCCACACCTTCCACCATCCCAGGCTGCTCCAAGCCCTGTCCACCCCGGCCTTGGGCACTTCCAGCTTCCCTGGGCACCCTGTGCCGGGGCCTCCCCACCCTCCCAGGGAACAATTCCTTCCTTTTATCCAACCTGAATTTCCCCTCTGTCAGTCTGACCCCACCCCCCTTGTCCTGTCCCTTCAGTTCCTGATGAACAATCCCTCTCCAGCTTCCCTGCAGCCCCTTCGGACCCTGGGAGGGGCTCTGAGGTCTCCACTCAACCTTCTCCTCTCCAGGCTGAGCGTTCCCAGCCCTCCCAGCCTGGCTCCATAGGGGAGGTGCTCCAGTCCCTTTATCAACTTCCAGGTCTCCTCCGGAATCGTTCCAACAGTTCCTTGCCCTTCTGGTGCTGGGGACACCAGAACTGGGCACCGTGGGGTCTCAGCAGAGGGAGAATCCCCTCCCTGGCCCTGCTGCCCCCACTCCTGGGGATGTTCCAGCACATCCCTCTGGTGGGAGATCCCGGGACCACTAATCCCATCTTTTCCCTGCTCGAGTCAGCAGCACAGCTGATATCGGTTTTAGTAAGAGCAGAATTAGGCTGGATTTTTAAAAGGGACCACCTAATTCTCCATCTGGATCCCTCTGGAGCAGGTCCAGCACATGGAGTGGCCGTTTGCAGTCTGATACAACGGAGACGGAATTGTTGTTCCCTGAAATCCGTGTATATTCTCCAGACCTGCCAGTTTCCATTAGAATGCTGCAGAAGCCCTGGGAGAATGACGGCATTTTCATCCGAAAGGTTAAGCAAAACATAATGAATGGAAAAGATGAGCTGTGACAGAACTGAAACAGGAATTTTCGACTTTTTGAAAAACATCCAGCTATTTAAGGCCTTTTAAATGAACTCGGGATGTTGTGTGAAATCCATTCGGTGCGGAAACGCTGGAACGCGCTTTTTTAAATTCCGAGTAAACCAACCTTCCAGAAAACATTCCACAAACATTTTTGCAGAGGCGCTGCGCCGTGTCTGGAACACGCTCCTGCAAAAGCACGGCTTGGCAAACCTCGCTGGGCTGCAGCTCCCTCCCTTCCTCTCCTTCTGGGAGCAGGGTGGGATGAGCCGCTCCTGGGGCAGGTGTGGACACACACAGGATTCCGAGGGATGCTGCTTTGTGAGCTCACGCCTCTCCCTGTGCCGTGGGAGGTCATTTCCCTGCTCCCTCCCGTTCCCTGGGGTGACAGGGAATGTCCCTCAGCTGGGATTTTTGGGTAGCACACCTTGCTCGTTCTAAGCTGCCTCTTGGCCAAGGGGGCACTTCATGCAATGCCATCATTTTCCCATATCCGAGGCAAAATCTGGGGATCCTGATGAGGAGGCAGTAGAGACCCCGTCCCTTGTTTGCACGTGGCAGTCACAGGGAGAAGGTTCATCCCTCCTCCTGCAGCGCCATCATTTCAACAATCTGATCTCTAGCTGGTGAAAACTGAAACGTCTCCTCCACGGGAAAGCTCCAGTTTTCCTTCCGTAGGGAAAACCCAGGTCTGAAGTGCAGAGATCACTCCGAGGGATCTGTGCCTTGCTCGGGGGAATGCGGGGATTTTCCAAACCCGCCAGGAAGTGCCGAGGGTCACGGGGTCAGAACTCAGCCACAATTCCTTTGACTTTCCCCACTGCTGACTTCTCCAGAGGAGCGGGTCATTCACTCTTGTCCTTCCTCCAGCTGCAGGGCTGGTCCAGCTGCTGCCCTCCCTGCCCGTGGGGGTGCAAACAGATCCTTGGGGACCGGCACTCAGGGCAGCTGGGAGTCTGTGGGGTGATGCTGTTCCACCTCTCCCAGTATGGCCAGGGCCTCCTCACCAGGGCAGCAGACACCGCCAGGTATCCCCTAGACCTGGGAAAGGAGCTCTGGATTCAGCTCCTGCTGAATGAGCTCCTCACATGGTGGTTGGCCAAGGCCTGGCCGTGTCCATCGCACCCACATCCCACGGGAGCTGCACTTTGGGGTGGGCTGGGCTCCAGGGGGGAGCAGACAAACCAGGTATCCCCTAGACCTGGAAAAGGAGCTCTGGGTTCAGCTCCTGCCAATCCCACAGGAGAGGACACCTCACATGGTGGTTGGCCAAGTGCTGGCCGTGTCCGTCACACCCACATCCCACGGGAGCTGCACTTTGGGGTGGGCTGGGCTCCAGGAGGGAGCAGACACCACCAGCCCTCCCCAGACCCAGAAAAGAAGCTCTGGATTCAGTTCCTGGTGATCCTACAGGAGAGGACACCTCCAGCGCCTGGCCGTGTCCGTCGCACCCCCATCCCACGGGAGCTGCACTTTGGGGTGGGCTGGGCTCCGGGAGGGAGCAGACACCACCAGGAGTCACCTGGGGCTCTGCAGGCAGCAGGAGCTCCTCGGGCAGGTCCCCAGGGGGACAGGGCTGAGCCCTCCCGGCTCTGCCTCGCCCACCAGCACCGCCAGCGCCTGCCTGGCACCGGGCAGCGCCGTGGCTGCCGCACGGCCCCTCGGAGGCTCTCATCTCCCGGGGAGGGTGAATGGCTCCGTGAGTGCCCCAGATCCAGCAGAGTCATGTGGCTCCGGCTTTATTTGCTGTTATTGCTGCTTTCAAGTGGAAAATTGATATAATAGCGGTCCTTTCTCAGCACACAGCAGTCTGCACATTTGTACAATGTTCTTTGAGGACGATCAGCAGCCACTGGCATAGAAAAGTGACAGATGCTGTCTGCAAATAATGAGCTGAAGCAGTTTCCTTTGGAAGGGAACTTAAGCAAAGTCCCTTTGAGTTTGAAAAGCCAAAGAGGTTCCTCAGAAGCTGCTGGGAAAAGGCATTTTCTAGTGGCTCATGTGGCATAATTATTTTTTAACTGTTTCTCTCACACCAGCTTCTCTGGAGAGAGGGAATGACCCAGTTCCTGTTTACTGAGCATTTCCTACTGGGGACAGGCATGAAAGAGAAGGAAGTTGATGGCTTATTCTGTTCCCTCCCCCAGTGCTCCCTATCTGCACAGATCACGGGGATGAGGAGCACAACCGTGGATAAAGCACATCCCGCACCTTTGGGAGCCTCGTGTTGCTTCTTTGCTACTCACACCAAGATGGTTTCAGCCCCCCAGGTCTGTGAGGAGCCTCACACGTGCGAGATTGAAGGAAGGGCACTGGGATGCTCCATCCCCAGCCTTTGATGCTCGCTCCTTCCTCCCTGCTTTTGTCTGACACCGCCACAGCCGTGTGCCAGAGGTGCTTTTCCTGATGGGCTCTAGCAGGTGCTCAAAGTCCTCCCATCACCTCAGAGTGCTGCAAGGAGCCCAGACTGCTGAAAATGAGGGATTCAGACTTTCCTAGCCGGGCATTTCCAACCCTGTCCGTGAACTGGAGACGCAGTTTGTCTTTAATGATGGAAATCCTGTTTCTGGTGGAATACGGACATTTCTGCACCTGGTATTTTCTGAGCCTTGCCACAGTCCTGAATCCTGAGGGTGAAATCAGGCTCTGGGAGCCTTTGCTCTTGAGGTTTTGGGGAGATCCGGGATCTTTCTACGCTTCTGTAGCGTACATCTGGTACCTACAAAAGGTATCAGACGGGGCTTCTCTCCAGTAAAAACAGCCCTTGATGAACTGTCCCTCTCATTAGAGGCTTCAGAAAGTCTCTAAGAACTGATTTTCTTCCAGCCCGACCTGTTCTCTTGGGCTCCTTTAGCACGAAATTCCAAGCAAATCCAGGGTAGGATGCTGTAATTGCCCCCCCGCTGGCTGGGATTAGCGGTGGGAGCTGTGGCACACAGCACATTAAATCACAAACGCATCAGAGTAACGAGCCAGCGCCCCTCAAGGCACCGGGGGGGGCACAGCTGAGGCACAGCCTCACTCTCAATTCCCTTTCTGATTTTTGAAAAGCATCGTTTGCAAAACTTCTTGTGGCGTTTCTCCCTGGATTCATCCCTGCTCTTTCCTTTCTGTCCCCCTCTGCACGTGCATGGATGGGAAGCATTTCTGGGCAGATTTAGGACGGCGCAATGTGGTGGGAAATTAATTAATGCTGATAATTATTGATGGATTCTGTAGATGAAACACACATAACAAAGGAGATTAAAATTGAGGGATTCTACTCAATTGTAGCGCCAAGAAGGATGGAGAGAGACTTTACAGGGGATGGAGGGACAGGACACAGGGAATGGCTTCCCCCTGCCAGAGGGCAGGGATGGATGGGATATTGGGAAGGAATTGTTCCCTGTGAGGGTGGGCAGGCCCTGGCACAGGGTGCCCAGAGCAGCTGTGGCTGCCCCTGGATCCCTGGCAGTGCCCAAGGCCAGGCTGGACGGGGCTGGGAGCAGCCTGGGACAGTGGGAGGTGTCCCTGCCATGGCAGGGGTGGCACTGGGTGGTTTTTAATGTCCCTTCCAACCCAAACCAGTCTGGAATTCTATCAGGATTCCAGATTCTCTCACGAGAATTCCCTGGTAGTTTTGTTGCCTTTAAAACCTCCCAGCTCCAGACCCAAAAGCTGACCACAGTTTTCATTCAGGGTTGGGGTTTCTCTGGCTGGTTTTGCTCTTGGTTGTTCAGGGGTGATTTTTTGCTGATGCCATTTAGTTGTTGACTTGGACTGGAGGTTTTTTTGAGCTCTGTGATGTTCAATGAACTGTACTCGGTGCGATGGAGATCCCTGGCACTGAAGGGATAATCATTCAGTGACAGCAAAGGACAATAAGGTTGCAGAGCAGAGAGAGAGAAAAATCCCCATCCCCGAAGTGGCAGAGCAGGGACAATCCATCTCTCGGCCTCGGCTGGCAGGGAGGGAGTTGCTTGGCTGGGGAGCAGCAGGGGGAAAAATCATCAGCTCCAAGGAAAATATTCATCCCATCCTGGGCCTGGAATAGTTTGGGTGAAAACAAACCCTCCCACAACAGAGCTGGGAGCACTAAAGGCTCTGCAAATGAATCCATGGGTGCCCAAAGCTGCAGAAAGGGCAAACAAGTGACCGTGTGGTGGCAGGGTGAGGATTCATCCCACAGCACGTAGGAATCTGGCCCGGAGACGGGCTCCAGGTCTGGAGAGCAGCTCCTCAAACACAACCCCATCACCGTGTCCCTGCAGCCCCTGCTGTTATCCTCCTTCAAACTCCCACCACGCGTGGCAGAGACGTCTCCCAGCCCCGGTGACCCCAGGGCGGGGGGGGACACGCAGGAGCCCTGTTTTGGGGAGCACCGTGTGCCCGTGGAGGTCAAACCTGCCTGCTCCAGCAGCTGCACGGAGCCCTCGGGGCCTGCACACGCAGGGCACACGTTTTCCCCCAGAAGAAATGATCTGAAACCAAGTGAGGACGGGAGGAGGCTGGTCCAGAGCCAGGGAGAGGCTTAACCCTTCCTCGGCCACGGAGAGGGGGGAGGCTCCAGCCCAGCTGTGGAGCCAGCACGATGTGGATAACGAGCTCCAAAACATCCCTGCAGGGAGGCAGCCAGATCAAAAGGACAAGGACTGGCCCTGGAGGACAGTTCTACATGTGCAGATTGGAAGGTCAAGGCAGCAGCTGGAGGAGGCTGTGAAGCCCTAAAAAAGCAGCTCTGAGGACAGGCAGGGTCAGGGGCTTGGCCCCGGCCTCAGGCAGGGACAAACAGCTCCTCTGCCTTGTCTTGGGTTATTTTTAATCCCTACTTTGGTGCTTCTAAAGGAAGGCTGAACCCCCTGCTGCCGCAGGAGCCATGAGCTGCTTTTGCCTTCTTTCATCTGTACAGTTTCCCAGATGAACGAGCAAAACAGGGCTTTGGGAAGGGGGTCCCATGGGAAAAGCAGCCTCCTGGAGCTCTCTGCCTGTGTTCCCCTTTCTCTGTAGGGCTGCAGCGCAAGGAAGAGGGAGGTTGGGTGCTTTGGGTGAGCATGAGGCCGAGGGTCCCTGTCCTGGTGGGTCTGGGGGTGGCCGTGTCCTGCCGTGCCCTCGGGGACTCTGGGTGGGTTCCCAGGGGATGGCGAGCCCAGTTTGGGGCCCCGTCAGCCGGGGGAATTGGCTCCTGATCCAGGCAGACAGATGGGGCGGAGGTTTGAAAGCATCCCCGAGGGCACCAGGGCTGGCTGGAGGGGAGCTGGGGGGGCCGGGAGGGAGCAGAGCCCGAGGAGGTCGGGCTGGGCCGGGCAAAGGGCGGGAGGAGGCCGGCGGCGCGGCGCAGGATGGATGGCCCGGCATCCCCCCCTCTCCTCGCAGCATCCCTGCATCCCTCCCACGGCAGCATCACATCCTCCCCTCCTGCGGCTCCCTGCGCCTGCGGAGGCTTCTGCCTCCTCCGCCTCCTCCTGCCTGATCGCCCAGCCGAGAATTCACGGGAATCGTGCCTTACCTTGCCCGCGCCCGCTCCGGGGGTGGTGGGCGAGGGCAGCCGCGTTGTCCCGGCGTGCCGGCGGCGGGGACGCGGTCACGGGCCGGCGGACGAGCGGCGGGGACGCGGTCACGGGCCGGCGGAGGTGCAGCAGGTTGCAGACACGCGGCGGACACGGGCACGGCTGCGCCACGGGGAGCACGGGCAGCGGGAGCGGCCCGGGAGCGGCATCGCTGCTGCGGGGACGCGCACGGAGCTGCCCGGGAGTGAAACCCACCCGGCCCCGGCTCCTGCGCTCCCCGCTCGTTACCTCGAGCCCGACTGCAGCACAGCCCCGGCCGCCTGCTGCCAGCACAGCTGGCTGCCAGCGATGCACGGAGTGATCGATATGTTTGGCTTTTCATCCATCGTGTGCATCTGCTCTCGTGCTTTCGGGATGGCAGTGAGATTTGAGGGCAGGTCTGAACTTTTGTTCTCGTGTCGTTCACCGTCTGTGGCCTGAATGCAGAGTCCAGGCAGCCTCCTGCTGCTCGCCTGGCCCTCTGGAGAGCAGGGTTAATGACGGCCCCTCCTCGTCTCTCCCCCCAAAAAGAGCCAGGCTTAGAATACGAAAAATCCGCCCGGCGCAGCCGGGCACTCTCCTCCACAGACAGACACGGCTCTGGAGTGAAAGCCAGAGGAAAAACAGAGCTCCCAGTTTGTTTACTACCTCTTGGCACACATCCATGCCCAGCTTTTTATATCCCACTGCCGGGCTCCGCAGCCTGGGTGAGCGGGATGAGCTCCGCGCCGGCTCCCGGCGCTCCGGGGGGACCATCCCGGGACCCTGCTGCGCTGAGAGCTGCGGGTGCGGAGCTGCTGCCCGCACGGGCAGTTCCTCAGCTGTAAATACAGGAGTGTGATGGGCTGTGCACCGGGGCGGGAGAAGGGATTTCAGCCCAAGCTGCTCTGGAAAAAGCTCTTCCCCGCATTTCTGAGCTACCACGGGAAGCAAAGCTGACGTCATTTCTGAGCAGGGAAATTTGTGGTGGTTTCTGGATAGTGGAAGGAGGGGAAGGCTAATCCAGAAGTACTGATACGCAGGGTGAGTTTTAGATGTGAACCACGGCTCACAGCAGGAGGTGTTTCGGCAGAGACCTTCATTCTCTGGGTCAAGGGAGCTACCAGTTGTTAAAAAAAAAATACAATTCTGTGACCCTTTTGTCACAGAAAAATGGGACCATAACGCTGCTTTCAACTAGAAGGTAATTCCAAAATGAGTAACCATAAAAAGAAAGAAATTAAAAAATTAAACATTCATTAACCTAAAACCAGTTTCACCAAGGACTGACTCCAGCCCTTTTCCAGGGGCATTGACACTGCCAGGACTAGGCCAGGCTGGACGGGGCTTGGAGCAGCCTGGGACAGTGGGAGGTGTCCCTGCCATGGCAGGGGTGGAATGGGGTGGGCTTTAAGGTCTCTTCCAACCCAAACCATTCCACGATCCCATGATTCTATGGCTGTCACCTCCATCCAAGCTCTTCACTCTGTCCCTTCCCCAGTGCTGGCCCCCAGGGTTCCTCCCGTGCAGCAGAAGCTCTTTTCCCTCTGGAAGCATCCCAGGACTGATGGAAGCACTCCCCTACCCTTCCTCTCCACCCTTCTCTCCCCGGGACCTCAGAGCTCCCCACAAACCCCCACTGCCTGTGCTGGGTGCCAGAAGGGGCAAGGTCACCCCCGTTAGGTGACAATCCCAACACGTGAGGGGTTCCCGGTTCCCCAGCCAGGCGGGACAAGTGGGGATTCTCTTTCCAGCACTCACAGGAATTATTTCAAGTCACGGTGGCCAACCCCTGGTATTTTGTGGTGGAGGTTTTGGTTGGGGTGTGGTCGAGGTTATTGATTCACGCTCAGATCAGTTACCGTAATAAAGGGAGTAAAGAATGCGGGAGCTGGAAGGAAACAGGGTTAATCCGAATAATCAGCTTTCCTGGGATGGGAATGGCCTGGATCCTGAGGCACACGAGGCTGGAAGCTGCAGCACCATGCTGGCCGTGGGTGTGTGCGGCATTAGCAGGAACAGTGGCACAGACACCGCGCAGGAAGGCGCCTGCACGTGTCAGCTCATTCCTCGCTGTGCTTGCCTCTCCCTCCTTTCCTTCTTTACCAGGAACAAGGGAAAAATGTCCTTGAGGCCCCTGTTACAGTGTCTCAAGCATCCAAGTGATGCTTTAACAGCAGCCTCAAGGGCAAGTTTAGAGGCCAAGTATGGCCCCAGACTGTCCCCCCTGAGCCCTCCAGAGCATTTCCAGGGTCCCAGCACAGGGAGGACCTGGAGCTGCTGGAGAGAGCCCAGAGGAGGCACCAGGATGAGCAGAGGGATGGAGCAGCTCTGCTGGGAGGAAAGGCTGGGAGAGCTGGAATTGCTCAGCCTGGAGAGGAGCAGCTTTGGAGTGACCTCAGTGTGACCTTGCAGGACCTGAAAGGAGCTGCAGGAAAGATGGGGAGAGGCTGTTAGCAAGGGCTGGAGGGACAGGACACAGGGAATGGCCCCACACTAAAGGACTGTAGGTTTAGATGGGATATTGGGAAGGAATTGTTCCCTGGGAGGGTGGGCAGGCCCTGGCACAGGGTGCCCAGAGCAGCTGTGGCTGCCCCTGGATCCCTGGCAGTGCCCAAGGCCAGGCTGGATGGGGCTGGGAGCAGCCTGGGACAGTGGGAGGTGTCCCTGCCCAATGATTTTAGGATTCTTTGATTCTCTTATCTCTGGGATGTCTCAGAGGTGACCCAGAGGGAAATCGCAGAGGGACCGGTACAGCTGCCTCCATCCCTCCTGCCTGGCCTTGGAATGATGAAACGTGGCAGGTACCGGGCAAATCCCAAATCTCGGGGTGGAAATGCCCCTGTGGGGTTTGCTGTAGGACCAGGTGTGTTTGAGGCACTGCAAGGTCTTGGGTTGGAGAACTCCTGGGAGAGGATGGATCTGGGTTCCTGGGAGAGAATGGATTTGGGTTCCTGGGAGAGAATGGATTTGGGGTCCTGGGAGAGGATGGATTCGGGGTCCTGGGAGAGGATGGATTTGGGTTCCTGGGAGAGGATGGATCTGGGTTCCTGGGAGAGAATGGATTCAGGTTCCTGGGAGAGGATGGATTCAGGGTCCTGGGAGAGGACGGATCTGGGTTCCTGGGAGAGGACGGATTCAGGCTCTGCAGTGGCTCCCCACAGTCCTGTGGCCCATGCAGGGTTTGTTAAGGGTTTGTTCCCATTCCTCACAGCTATTCCAAGAGCAGTGCCTGGCATTCTCAGAACTGCTCTTAAAACATTACCATATTTATAAGTAATGCCCTAATTTGAAGGGATATCGAGTTCTTTTGGATGTAAGTAGTTATTAATTACAATGCAACAGGAAAATTCATTAGGGAATAGAATCAAACTTTCAATTAATGTCATTTTTATCCGGGAACATTAGATGAGCTGCTTTTTTTTTTTCCCTTGCCTTTAACAAGGATCTGGAAACATTTGCTAATTTCCAACTATTATAGTTCCTTCTATGAAATAATGTGAGCTCTCATTTGCATATAAGAAAACATTTTCTGTATTCACTGTGACTCTGAGCTGCCCTATTTATATCAGGAAATTGAGCTGAAGACTCCCTGTGCATTTCAAGGCGAGGCTTTTCTCGTGCAGAGGAGCAGAACATTTTCCAGGCCCTCGCCGAACTGGGGGCGTTATTTTGGGGGGATCTAACCCTGGGCCCACTATTTTGGGGGGCTCTAACCCCGGGCTCTGCACGAGGCTTAGCAGAGGGGCTGAGAGGAATCTCGGGGGGTTTCTTGCTGAGCGTTCCACGAACATTTCCCTTGGTCTTTTTCTGGAGTGCCCTCTGCACTTCTTGCTCCAAAACCTTTTACTTTGTATTTCGTTTTCAGCCTCAAAGCCAGATCTGCTTGGTGCAACAAAGGTGTGAGTTCAGGTGCCAGGTGTGAGCTCCTCATCCCCTCAAACTGAACAAATCGGCACCTCCAGACTCCTTTTGTAGGGAGCTTCTTTTCCTCTCTGATCTGTGAACATTTTCAGGTTCGGGCTTGGTTTTGTTGTGTTGTTTCTGTACCCAAGAGGCCACTCCACAGCATCCCCAGCTGCACATCCATGGAATATGGATCTTTAGTGCTCTTCCGTGTCCCTCTAAGCTCGGGGTGGTTGATTTTGGTTATCTCTGTGTTCTTCTGATGAACCCTGAACAGCCACGGGGAAAAAAAACATCTTGCAAAGGCTCCCTTTGCTCCCTCCTCCGGAGGCTCTGATCCACACCTTCTCCCTCCCAAATTTCCATGTTTGTTGTTGCTGCAAACATCAGATAAATCAGCTGCATTAAAAATAAATAAATAAATAAAAGCAGCAATGGCAGTAATCACCAGCCCATTAATGATCTAAATGCTGAGGGCAGGACAAGGCAGTTACTTTTTAAAGCAGAGAAATCCGTCAGGGTTTCATTTGATCCCAGACAGTTTTATTTTGATTTTATAGTCCAAAAAAAAAAAAGTTTCAGATCCTTGCAAAATAACTTGATTATCGTTAATTTTGTCCTGAGCTTTTCCCAGTGATTAAAAAAGAAAAAAGAATTCACAGTTCAAAAATCCCTCTTCCTTTCCCCCATTATCTTACAAGGAGAGGAGCCCCAGGCCATGGGATAAATGAGAACAAAAAGAGGCTTTGGGTAAGGCTCCTGTTGGAAAGCAAGGACAGGGAATTCTCAGCAAAACCCCTTTTGGATAAAAGCTCTGGATGTCTGAGCCTGGGGTTCAGCTCTCAGAGCCATGGCCCTGACCTTGGCAGGGCATTCCTGAGCCAGGGGCTGCAGGGAGGGAAATGCCAGGGAGGGAAATGCCAGGGAGGAAATGCCAGGGAGGAAATTCCAGGGAGGAAATGCCAGGGAAGGAAATGCCAGGGAGGAAATGCCAGGGAGGAGATGCCAGGGAGGGAAATTCCAGGGAGGAAATTCCAAGGGAGGAAATGTCCCCTCAGTGCTTGAGGGGGGTGGTCCCGAGGGATGGATGGGTCCTTGTGGGCACCCCGATATCCGTGACCCCAAAATCCAGCTCCCCTGGGACGGGCTGGTGCTGCAGCACCCCCGAAAGCTCCGGGTGCTGTCGGACTCCCAGAGTGACCTGGGCAGCTCCTGCCTCTCCCCACGCCTTTTTCCTGCCCTTCAGCTTCGCCCCTGCCACTTCTCCTCTCCCTGGGCCAGCCTGTCCCAGGCTTTTGTTCCTTTGCTGGATGGAAACTTCCTTCAGTTTTCCACTCGGAATTTATTCATGGCTAGTGCCTACTTTTTGTTCTCGTGCCAAGTTTGTCTGTTAGATCTTCTCCCTCCCCAGCACTTTCCCTGCCCACGTTTATTTATAGAAAGCAATCTTTGCCTTTTTTTTTTTTTCTTTTTCTTTCTCTTTCTTTTCTTCTTAATTTTTTTTTTTTCACCACAGAACCCTTTAAGCTCTTCCTTACCGTAGCAAAGCCTGGCTTTTGGGTGGTTGTCCGGCCTCCCTCTGTACCCCCATTTTAGAGCCGTGCCCCTCAGCTCTGGAGGTTCCTCGGGGCCAGCAGGAGTTGTCAGCAGCTTGTTTTTCTTGGTGAGCCTGAGCGGAGCCTTTCAGCTGTCTCCGAGCCCTGTGTTTTTCTTGTCAGGGTAATGTGCTTAGTAACAACACCTACCACTTTCCCTTGTCACACTCTGCACTCCCCCGTCAGCCGCGCTCTGACTGGCACGGCGACACAAAGAAATTGCATTTAACCAGCGAGGGAGAACGCTGCTTTCTGAAATAACCTTTGCCTCCTCCAGGTACCTCTGCAGGTCGCGGGATGGCAGCGCTTTGGTGACTCACGGCTCTCCCACCCGGCAATTATTAGCTCAAAACAATTACTGAAGCCTTAAACAAACTTTTTTTTTTTTTTTGGGTGCGGGGAACCTCGGTGACACCTCGCCGGCGAGGGCAGGTCTGCTGGAGTCACTGCTGCTTGGTAAAAAAGCCGTGGCTCGAAGTGAGAAAAGTACAAACAGAGATTTTCATATAACTCGGTAATCCATCGCTGATGTTTTACAGACGAGGAGGGATAATGTATTGTGATAATATAATAACAGTTCCTGGGAAAAGTGTATTTTTGGATGAAAAGTGAGAAGGAAAAAAAAAAAAACCGTGTTTTGAGAATTGAAAAATGTTTCAGGTTTTCAAAACACGGAACCCAACGGGAGGATATTTCAAAAGGAATTTAGTTGTTCAAGGGAAATGTTTGTTCCCTTTGAAAAGGTTATTTCCCTTCCAACACTGGTTTTGGGCAGCCCTGTCCAGCTGCTTGTGGCTGAAAGAAAAACCAAAGGAGGCTCAGGAAGGGGGGCTGGGCTGGTCCCAAGCACCGGGAGTGCTCCTGTTCCCAGCTGGCTGTGGGAATATTCCCATTTTCATGCTAAAACTCGGTACCCAACCGGAGCTCCGCCTCTGGAGCATCCCTGGCTCTGTGCTCTCAGCCTGGCGCTCCTGGGGCGTGGACCACGTTCTCCTGGAGCTGGGGAGCTCAGGGGTCTTGCAGCTTTTGGGGTTTTGTCCTAGAAATGCAGGACTGGGGAGAGTTCGGGAAACTCAGGGAGCCAAACTGACCTTGAAAACCTGGGAGGCGGCAGCACCGTGGGCAGGCAGGGAGGGAGGGAGAGTTCAGAGCCTTCCCTGCAGACACCCAGGGACTCCAGGGAGGAGCTGGGAGCACTTCCCAGTGAAGCCACCCAGGACAGGCCGGTGTTCCTGGCTGGGGGACAGGGAGTGGGGGCACAGGCGGCACACGGAGCAGAACGGGGCTCACTCCGAGGCCCTGGAATGTCTGGCACAAAGCCCGGACAGCCTGGAAGCTTCTTCCATGACTCCAGGGTGGGCCAGCAGCACGGGATGCAGACTGGCACACAGATAATCGTTATCTAATTATCACTTACCTGTAAATACCCGGGTTTGTCAAACAGGAGGTAGAATGTAGCATCTCACTTCAGCCAGAGGAACACTGGGAGATGTTAGCACAGAGATTTTAGTACTCAACTAATTAAAAAAAAAAGCCGTCTCTCCCTCTCCCAGGGGATTTGATTCCTTTTTTTTTCATGCAGGCTGGAGGTACTACAGCATTTCCAGATGATGTAATTACCCTGACCTATTTGGTGGCTCCATATTAATGTTTCTTCGTGACGGATTTACAATAAAGCCTCGTTATTAAAGACTTCAGAACAAGATTTATTATCATTATCTAGTTTCTCCCGTTCGTTATTCCCCTCTCCTCAGCTGGAAGCGAGTCAGGACCCCCCGGGCGCTCACAGGGATCCGGGGGAGGCTGATGGGCCCCGAGCTCCGCGCTCTGTGATTTTCTGCCTCGCAAGGCGGGCGCAGAGCTCCGAGCGCTCCGGACTCGCACCGGGCTTACGTAACCCGCCCGGAGAGCCGGAGCCGGGCGAGCAGAGGGCCGGGAGTTCTGCAGCTGGGACGGGTCGTTGTTCACGGGCACCTTTCTCCTGGCAGCCCCGAGCCCGGCCCCGGTGCGCTGGAACCCTCCCAAAGGCACCGCGCTGGGAGGCTCCGCGGGCAGCGAGAGGCTGCTCATTAATCCCCGTTTGTAAAAGCTGCCAAATCCCCGAGCTGAGCCCTGCTTTTGGCTGTAAGGGGTTGGTTTTTTTTGATTTTTTTTTTTTTTGGACTACAATAGGGTTTAGAGAGAATTCTCTGTCAGAATCAGAGCATAACATTCAAACTCTATCTTTTTTTTTCCCCCCACCCAGAACAAACTGTTACAGAGGGAACTGCAGACAGATTTCTACACCTGACTTAGCTTCAAAGGGTAGAGCTCAGCCCAAACCCCACGGCAGACTCGGTTTCATTGACTGCCAAGGGCAGAACACTCTCCACACATCGGTGTTAAATAAACAGCTGGGAAACGGACCCGAGATTTAAATTTCTGTTGAGATAATGTCGAAAGTGTATTGACCCAAGGGTGCTGGTGATTGAGTTACTGCTCCGCATCAATGGCTGTGGCCAGGCCTTTTGTAGGACACTGAGGAACGGGCTCAATATTTTGATGCCTCGGTTGGAAGTAAATTTCAAGGCCTAACAGCAAATGTGCTTTGTTTGGTCCAGTGGGAACCTGGCTTCAGACACAGTTCAGCCCCTGCTATCCTCCAGCACAGGGTCCGGCCGTGAGGACAGGGCAGGGAATATTCCAGGGGGTGCCAAGGACCCAACCCCAGTCTCTCTGAGCACAGGGTGCAGAACGAACGGGGCCAGCGGTGCCACACGCAGCCCCGGTCTGAGCAGCAGGAATTGTTCTCCCGGGAGCCTGGCCGGGCCCTCCCGGGCAGCAGGAGATCTCTGCGGGATCTGCAGTCCCGGGGCAGAGCTGTCCCTCCGTGCTCCGGCCGTGCAGGGGGAGATTTATGGAGGAGATGAGGCGGCCCCGGAGCCCCGGCCCTGCAGGAATTAATTGGCCGCTGCTGGGAAGCGCGGCCGCCGCGTTTCGGGAGACGTTATCTGCTGTCCCGCTTGGATTAAGGATTCATAAGGGCAGCAATCATTCCACGGGCTTTGTTTTGCTTTAAGTTGTACTTTTACACGAATTATCTGAGGAGAGGGGCTGATTAATGACAGGGAAGGAGCGAGCTCGGGAGACAATCCATCTCCTCTCTATCTCGTCTGTCCCACCTTGCAGCCTGCAGGGCAGCGCAGTGAGAGCGCAGCAAACGCTCCAGCTCCCGCCTGGGGCTCCTTTCCTGCTGCCTGTGTCTCACTGGAGTTGCAGCAAACACAGAGTGCTGTAAGGAGCTGCCGGAGCTGAGGCCAGAGGACGGAAAGTGTCACCCCCAGCCCCATCTCTGTCCTGCTCAGAGCTGGTACCAGGGCAGGAGGCTGCTGTGCCGTGTCCTGAGCACCTGGCACCTGCTCCAGGTGTCCACTGGGTCTTCAGGAGAGAGGTGGATGTGATTGCCTCTGTATGCTGCACACCATTATATCATCGGGTTTTTATCGCATGCCCCCATCCTTAGGACTTCAGATCCTATCCCAGCTCCCCCAGCGTGGTGGCAGTGGTTGGTGTGCCCTGGAGCAGTGATGGGACAGAGCGGGCAGGAGGGTGACACAGGCATTTTCCAGATGAATGAGAGCCTTCATTTCAGCATTTGCAAGGCCACACGTGTCTTTGCAAGGCCACCCCATCCTTGGCCTGGGCGTGGCACTCAGTGCCAAGGTGGGGATCGGGCACAGCCTGGACTTGATGACCTTGAGGGGCTTTTCCAACCTCAACAATTCTGTGATTCTATAGAATCTCCTGAGCTGGAAGGGACTCCCAGGATCACCCAGCCCAGCCCCTGGCCCTGCACAGACACCCCAACAACCCCACCCTGGGCATCCCTGGCAGCGCTGCCCAAACGCTCCTGGAGCTCTGGCAGCCTCGGGGCCGTGCCCATTCCCTGGGGAGCCCGGGCAGTGCCCAGCACCCTCTGGGGGACGAACCTTTCCCTGGTCTCCAACCCAGGCACAGCTCCAGCCATTCCCTGGCGTCACCAGAGAGAAGAAATGACCCCTGAGAGCCTCTCCCTTTGTCTGTGGGCCACCTCCAGTGACCCACTTGGAGCACTGAGAGGAGATCCCATCCCAGCAGGTGCTCCTGCCCCAGCCTGGCCTGGTTTTCCTGGAGAGGATCAGCAGGACCACAGAGCCCCCTTTGCTCCGGCTGCAGAACGAGCTCTGGAGAAGGGACTCCAGTGAGATGCAGCTCAAAGAGCTTTTCAATGGAACAGAGCAGAGCTGCAGGGACTGCAATTAGACCAGGCCAGAAGTGTTAGGGGAGAGGGCAGGCTGAGCTTAAAATGTGCAGAACTTGAAATGGAATCACAGCATTCCAGAGCTGCCACGAGGATCAGAGCTGCAGCCTCTGCCCCACAAGGCACAGATTTTGCCACCACTCCAGGTGCCTGGAGAACCAGGACTGGGATATCAGTATGCAGGAAGGAATCAAAGCAATGAATCTGCTAACAAATGAGGATTGCAGGAATAATTGATTCCGAGAGAGGAACACGGCAAACAAAGCCCAGCAAATTCCTTTCTGCGGAACATTCTAGCTTCCAAAAAAGCACCATCTGGAAACACCACTTCATAAAAAAGCGGGGAGGGGAGAGAGCGATGGGGTGACCTCAGATAAGGCCTTGACTTTGCATCTGTAGAGGAGCTGGCAAAAAGTCCATGAGGTTGTTCCCTGTGAGGGTGGGCAGGCCCTGGCACAGGGTGCCCAGAGCAGCTGTGGCTGCCCCTGGATCCCTGGCAGTGCCCAAGGCCAGGCTGGACGGGGCTGGGAGCACCCTGGGATGGTGGGAGGTGTCCCTGAGCAGAATGAGATGAGTTTTAAGGTCCCTTCCAACCCAAACCATCCCAGGATTCTGTGACTTGGGGGCTGAAAGTGGGGGCTGGTTTCTGAGAGACTGAGGTGGGAAAAAAGGGCAGGAGAAGGGAGCGAAGGAGGTGGAGGGAGCTCCAGACCTCCACCAACCCTGAGGCGGGGAAGGGCCCAAGTGCAGTGCAGACAGCAAGAGAATTTTTGGGAAGGTCATAAAATAACGAGGGGAGAGAGAAAGCCGGAGATGATCCCGGAAAACAGAGCCAGGAAATCTTTGCTCCGAAGGGTTGGGTGCCGGCCGTGGCCCGCACAGCCACGGTGAGAACGGGGCAGAAGGGTCGGGGTGGTGGAAAGGTCTCGCAGCCTCCGAACCTCCCGAAGCGGGAATCCCACAGCACCCTTGAGGCTGGTCTGGAATGCTGCACCCTGCCCATCCCGAAGGGGAAAGGGCAGCTGATGTTCCCCCAGACAAGCTGAATCACCGCCCAAACCCAATAATCAAAAGCGATCTTTGCGGCTCCGAGGCAGCAGCTGAACGACCACAAGGGAAGCCAAAGGCAGATATTAGCTCTCTGATTTAAAATTAAAACAATTGATCAATTGTCCTTGCTGGGATTAATAGCAAAACAAATAGGCCTGCAATATTAAACCGAAATTCACTGCCGGGATCCAAATGCGTGGGGTCTCTCAGGACAGCCCCGGATATTTATTATGGCTGAACGAATTGCGTTTTCCTACATAAGATGCAGATATTGGACAGTTGGAAAAGTAAAGGTCATCCTGAAAAGAATGGGATTTTTTGGATTAATGTCTCGAAAGCGTGTGACTGCGGAGTTTGCGGAGCTGGGCAAGCTCCGTGCGGCAAACGGCACAGCCGGGAATGGCAGCGGTGTCTGGAGGGAAGGACAGGGGATTTCAGTCACTTCTGTGCTGCAGTTAAAGAATCTGCAGCCTCTGTGCTCTGGGTGAGGAGAGGGGGGTCTGGTGTTGAGTGTGATCAGCCCGGCACGGGCTTGGCTTGAGCCTTGGTGGTAGCATGGATTGGGATTTGGGATCGAACTGGGGTTGAATTTCTCCTCCTGGCCCCTGAGTGAGTCTGTGCTCGCTGGGGAGCTCGGGGTGCCTGAGCAGAGCTCACACCTGGGAACGGGGAAGGTGCAGCAAAGGGGATGTGGCCAAACACTGCTCAGCACTGCAAAGGGGCAGAGGGGAACCTCAGAATCACAAAATCCCAGACTGGTCTGGGTTAGAGGGACCTTAAAGCCCACCCAGTGCCACCCCTGCCATGGCAGGGACACCTCCCACTGTCCCAGGCTGCTCCCAGCCCCGTCCAGCCTGGCCTTGGGCACTGCCAGGGATCCAGGGGCAGCCACAGCTGCTCTGGGAATTCCATCCCAGTCCCTCCCCACCCTCACAGCCAAGAATTTCTCCCAGTGTCCCATCCATCCCTGCCCTCTTTGATTTTGAAGCCATTCCCCCTTATCCTGTCAGTCCTTGGAAAATACGGAGCTCCCTGGGGATGTGGCACCAAAACGCCTTTGGAGTGAGCAGCAGTGGGAACCTCAGGGAAAAGTGTGGGTTCGGTGAAATAAAAAGCAGCAGAACATCCCTGCAGAGCCTTTGGATGGAATCAGATAAGGAAGAATCAGCGACCCAGGCCTGGCTTACTCCATGTGCGGTTCCCTGTAGGATTTAACTCCTCCTTGGAGCCTCCCTCCAGCCTGGATGGGACCCAAGGTGTGCAGTGGTTCGTGTGGGCTGTCAGCCCTCAGGAGCTGCCCCTGGACTGGCGTTTCCCGGGATGTGGGTGCAGAGCAGGGCTCCAGCAGGAGCCGAGGGCTGGGCCGGGCTTCCTGCCTGGAATCAGCTCCTCGCTTCCAGCTGGGAGACTTTTGCTTCGCGCTTAACAACGTGTTTCATTGCAAATTCCGTGTTTTTTCTTTAAATGACAATTGAGAGACGTTTCATAATGAGCTGGCTCTGAATGAAAATACAAATGACTTCCCCTGAAGGACCTCCATATGAAACATTTCATCTGGAGTGGAGGGAATCGCTTACTTGCTTCTCTTTGCCTTAAACAGACCAGCAAAACGAAGATGAGTTAATAAAATGGCTTTGATTCTGCCATTTTTTTTTAATAAAACCTTCAGGCACTTGCAGAATGCTGCAAACGCCCCAGCTCCGCTGCACTTAACAAAGACACTTCCCAGGGGTTTCTAAATTCCGGATGTGTTCCCTCCTTCCTGCTCCAGCTGGGAGTCTCCTTCACTCGGGGATATCTGCACCCCCCTTGCAGGAACACGTCTGCTCCGGGTTCAGCTCCTCCCCGTGGGCAGCCTTTTCCTGCCTGGCACAGCCACATCCCAGTCCCCGGCTCTCCTCTCGGTGCAGGAGTCTGCAGATCGCATTTGGCTCCCAGCAAACCTTCTGCTCTGATAAATCCAGGGATTCAGCTCCCACCTCTCGCCAGAGCTGTGCCCTCCACACCCCGGGGTGCTCTCAGAGCGGGCTGTGCCCCTGGCCTGGTCTCACAGTGCCCTCAGCACCCTTTGCCCAGGGAGGGCCGGGGATGGAGCAGGACATCGCTGCTTCTCTTCCCGGCGCGCTCCGGGCATTCCCCGTGGTGCTCAAATCACTCTTCTGCCACCAGTGAAATTCACAGGGTGTTTGGAGCGTTTGTGTGATTTCTCATACCTGAGTTAAGTTTATGAGAGGGAGAAACTATTATGGGATATAAACGATTGAGGGAATGGATTTGTCTACTCAGAGCTGTCTGGTTTCGCTCTAAATTGCCTGAATGGGCAGGAAGGAAGTGTTACACAGCGCCTTTGGAGCAATTTTTCCCTCTTCTGCTTTGGGACTTGTGTAAGCAAAACGCTGTTCCAAGGTGTAAGGAGGGGACATTAAATAAATAAAGCACCAATTGCCAAGATCTGGAGATTGAAAGTGTTTACACAAAATAACTCAAAAGCTCTCCAGGGGCTGACTTCCACAGCCTGGCAGAGCTGAGCTGAAGGGAACTCTGACATTCCAGAACACTCAGGTCACATTTTTCAGGACAACTTGGGCTTTAGACAAGAGTGTTCAAAGGCTGTCCTGTGATTGTACCCCAGGATCTGGCACCAAAACCCAGGCTGGATGGAGCTTGGAGCAGCCTGGGATAGTGGAGGGTGTCCCTGCCCGTGGCAGGGGCTGGGACAAGACGAGCTTTAAGGTCCCTTCCAACCCAAAACCTTCTGTGACTCTGTGATTCTATGAAAGACCATCCCAGGAGCAGCTGCACAGACCCGGACACATCTGGGGAGTTTGAAATCACAGACAGGGCAGCATCACCCTCAGAGATTGTGATGGGCAAAAGGGGCTCACTGGATTTTATGTACACAGGACTCAGAATTCAGTGTATGGATTTAAAAGCCTACTTGTCCAAAATGCTGAAATGGTAGAGAAAAGCCTAGCAGAGAAAAACCTAATTAATAAAAGAGGTAAAACTGTTATAGAGAAGCTCTCTGATATGTACTTGTCAGTCTTCTCCTGGGTAACAGAGGGAAACAGCCTCAAGTTGCACCAGGGAAGGTTCACATTGGATGTTAGGACAAATTCCTTCAGTGGAAGGGTGGTCAGGCTTGAAACAGGCTGCCCAGGGCAGTGCTGCAGTCCCCATCCCTGGAGGGATTTAAAACCTGAGTGGATGTGGCACCTGGGGACACTTGGGGACAGGGCTTGGCGGTGGCCTTGGCACTGCTGGGGGAATGGCTGCACCTGATGGGCTTGGAGGTCTTTTCCAACCTTAATGAATTTGTGATTCTGTGGTAAATCCAGAGCGGCCTGAGATCAAAAAGAAAGACTGGGGGTTTTTGCTGGCAGTGGGAAGAAGAAATGCGTTTCCTGGCGTGCAGTCAGGACAGCCTGACATGGTTTCACCTCCTTGGTGGGAGAAGCCTCCGTGCCACCCCTGGCAGGAGGGCTCCCAGCCCGTGCCCTGACCCTGCAGAGCTCTGGCCCTGCTGGGTGAGCGCACCCAGCGCTGCATTTCTGGCCAGAGCAGGAGGGCGGAGAGCCGGGCTCACGGGGACGGGGAAGGAGCTGCAGTTTGGGACTGGACTGGCACGGGAAGCAGTAACTCGGGTGTTTCACACAGCACATCAAACCCGCCCGTCCCTGCCGTGTCCTGGCTGCTCCTGTCCTGTGCCCACCACGAGTTCGTGTCCTACTCACCCCGTCCCGTGCTGCTGCCAAAGACAGAGCTCTGAATTCGGCGTCGCGTGGAAAAAAATCTGAAAAGAAAAAAAAAAGAACAACCCCAAGCTGGAGCTTTGCAAACCAGGTTTATTTGTAGCAGACGTGGGACTTGCCTGAGGCTCGGGGAGAGCTCGGGCTGGATCAATGGATTCCTGTGAGGAAAGGTTTCGTGGTGACGAACTGACATCACTCCAGGAACAGCCTTGCATAAAATCTGACAGTGCTGCACTGCTCGTTAACCGTGGGATGGGATGGGCTGTTCTGCGCTTCTCTCGCGCTGCAGCGTCCTCCTGAACCACCAGGAACTCGGTGGAGGCACGGAGAGCTTCTCGTAGAGCTCTGCGATGGATGGAGGAGATTTCAGCAGGGCTCCTGTGCCCAAAATGCAATTTATGGATGAGCTGGGGTCTGCCTGTGGAGCCCGGCTGCACAGCCTGGGTCACCTCCTGGTGTCGGTGAGAACAATCCATCCAGCAAGGTTAAAGGACTGGATTTAGATTAATTCCAGAGCTTGTCCAATAAGATAAAGCAGTAGAGTGAAGGTAAATATTTGCAGCTTTATTTGCTGGGAGATTAATGTAATTGGTTTGGATTCCTTCACATCCTCCAGCCTCTTCATAAACACTGCACACTGTTAAATGCTGCAATAATGAAGGCATTTTGTCTTCATCATACTGGAGGGCAAGAGGCAAGGGAGAGCTATTCTTGCAAAATATTAGCCCAGTTTTGCACACCCCAGAGGATCTATTAATTTAGGTTAGAGTCTCTGCAAGGGCTGAGCTCGGTGAGCACGGGAGGCTTTCCACAACCCCACCTCCACCTCCTCTGGGGCTTTCCCCCCCTTTCTTCCTTTTCCTTTTCCATTTTATTTTTCATACGGCCAGTGCAGAACCCAGGCACGGAGTAACCCCGAGCGATCCAGTTTGTCTGGGCTCCCTCCCCAGGGGCTGCCAAGTAGGGCTTGGGCTGCTCGGAAAATTCCACAGCTCTGCTGTGTGGCACCAGTGCCGTGAGACCCCGAATCCCAGCTGTCAGGTGATCCGGGGTAGCTGGTCCTAGGGAGCTGGGAGATAAAAGGGAAGGGAGGGATTGATGCTGGTCCAGCCCCAGTAACCAGTGCAACTTCCCTCTGCTCCTGTGATGGGACAGGAACGTGGCTTTTCTGGTAGAACTGGACATTTAGGGACTGGGTGTGCTCTGGTTTAGTTGCCAAGGTGGGGTTTGGTCACTCAGTGACCTGGAAGGTCTTTTCCAGCCTGGATGATCTGTGAGTCCGTCCTGTAAACTCAGCATCACAGGGAGCAGAGACCCCTCCGGACACCGCCCAGCCCCACCCAGCTCGGGGCAGGCTGATCTGGCACTGGCTGTCCAGGCCTGTGTCCTGGGGTTGGGATATGACAAGAGAAGAGCTCTTCTGTGTCTGACTGGAATTTAAATCGTGCTTCAGTTTCGTATCCACTTTTTGGTGTCCTTTCACTGAGCGCTGATGGGAAGAGCCTGGTTCCATCCCCTCCCCTCACCTCCATCCCCGCTGAGCCCCTACAGCCACAGGGATCTTCTCCCTCCCTATCTTTGGCCAGGGCGAGGCCCTCCCAGTTTCCTCTGATGCAGGTGGGAGTGGAAATGGATTTCAGCACTGTTGTTCAGCATGCTTGGCTCCCACCCGTTCCCTGTGCTCCCAGTGCCCTGGGAAGCGCAGCTGGGCAGTGACCATGGCACAGAACGCAGCTCCTTCAGCCTGCCAGCCGTGGCACAAGTTTGGGGGCTGGGTCAGTGGTGTCCGGGTAGAAAGTGTAACTGGGCTCTCACCCACTCCTGGCCAAGCTGCCCCTCTGGGTGGGCACTGCCAGCCCTGGGTCCCAATCCAGCAAAGGGAATCTGCACCAATCTGTGCAAAATCAATTAAAATCCACATTTCCAATGCGGGACAGGCCAGGGACCGGAGCCTGCTGCTGTTTCCTCAGCCCATCAGGCCCTAATTGCTGCTTTTCCTTATACCCATCCATTCAAGGGCTGTTTTGGTGCTCAGAGCCTGCTGAGGGCTTTGGGGACT
Source organism: Gymnorhina tibicen (assembly GCA_013399875.1). Lineage (NCBI taxonomy): Eukaryota > Metazoa > Chordata > Aves > Passeriformes > Artamidae > Gymnorhina > Gymnorhina tibicen. The sequence continues at coordinate 497,943 of VXAZ01001431.1, read as the reverse complement.
CTCTTAGAGATCCACTTGTCTGTCTCTCTGCTCTGCGATTTCCTTCCCAGCCTGCAGACGCTCATTAGTGGAGCGTCTCAGGGAATTCGTGCACATTCCGTGGTTATTGTCACCGAAATGACCCCGGCCACCTCGGCCTGGGCAGCAACAACAACAGCCCAGGCCTGACGAGCTCCTTAAGCAGCTCCCAGCCAGGTATTGATTAGGTGGTTCTGGCTTAGGCATTGAGGAGCAAAATCGTTTATCGCAAATATCCGATATCGTGCATCATCCCGCAGCGCTCACCTGGGAGAGTGGAGTTATCCCTCTGATCTCCCTCTCTCCTGGGAGCCAAGTGCAGGGGATGTGGGGAGTTTGTGGGGCTGGAGGGGATGTGGGGAGCTCAGGCTGGTGGGGACTCAGGGATCTTGTGGGGCTGGAGGGGACATGGGGATTTCCTGGGGCTGGAGGGAATATGGGGACTTCGCCCCTTATGGGGACACAGGGATCTTGTGGGGCTGGAGGAGATCTGGGGAGTTTGTGGGGCTGGAGATGTGGGGATCTTGTGGGGCTGGAGGAGATCTGGGGATTTTGTGGGGCTGGAGATGTGGGGATCTTGTGGGGCTGGAGGAGATCTGGGGATTTTGTGGGGCTGGAGATGTGGGGATCTTGTGGGGCTGGAGGAGATCTGGGGATTTTGTGGGGCTGGAGATGTGGGGAGCTTGTGGGGTTGGAGGGGATATGGGGAGCTTGTGGGGCTGGAGGGTTGTTTGACTGAGGACAGGGATGTGGGACGCTGGTGTAAGCCCCAGCTGCAGGAAGTTCTGTCCCCAGGGATCACCACCCTCGCTACCCTCACCGACCTCCCCACAGTCTCATTTCTGGGATAACATCCGGCTTTCCCACCCTGGAGCTGAGTGGAATTTGTCTTTCCAAACTCCAGCCTGGTTAGGAGGCCGGAGCCCTCAGCGGGATTTTATTGCTCCGGCAGTGCCTGGATGAGAGGATTTAGTGACCAAACCAAAACCTGGGACAGATAACATTGCCTAAATGTCACTTTGTCCCCTGCCTGTGCCACTGCCCCTGCTGGGAGCAGGGGTAGAGGAGGGCTGTGGGGAGGGGGCCCTGCTGCCTCTCAGCAGCGACTTCCAGCCCTAAAAGTCTCTGCTCAACCCACAAATGGGTGTCAAGGCACAATCAGCCCGTCACTGTTCCTGCAAGCTCCCTGTAGGTGACTCTTCCAACTGCAGTGTGGATCAAAAACACGCCAGAATGTGAACAGAAGGTAATTTTGAGTCTGTGATTTCTTTATAGAGATTATCATCAAGTTTAGATCCGTTGCTGTCAGCACAAACCGCCCACCCAGAGACCTGGTTTTCCTGAGGTATTGCAGACAGCATTTCCCTTTTTGGGAACTCTCTGGGTGCCCCACTTCCCACCCAGCCCTGCTTTGCCTTGGTCAGAAAACTCCTATGGACCCACCCAGTCCCACCCCACCCCACGGCTCCTCCGGGGCAGGAGAGACTCAGGAAAAAGGCTCCCGAAAGCACCGAGTTCTCTCTCCCATCCCCTCCCTCCTCCTTCCCCTCTCACAAGGCGTTGAGAGATTCCCACACCTGACACTGCACCTGGACTCTCATTCCATTACTCGCCTGTCTGATCTGCTTCTCAATTCCCTGCACTTTTTTTTTTTTTTCTTTTTTGCCTTTCTTTAATTTTTTCCACGTTTTAATCAGGCACTGCTCGAGGAAACGCTTCCCTCTGTGCTCGCTGCAGCCGTCCCTGCCTTGGGTGGCCTCTCACGCCTGCCTTTGACAGAGTGTGGGTAACCTGTCCTCACTGCCTCCTCTGTCACTCACCATTTCAGAGCCCCTGCCCCTGCCTCCCTGGGGTGGGCCCATGCACAGAACTTCTTGGGATGCAGAGTCCTGATCAGCCTCTGGAGCTGGAGAACCTCATCTGTTACCTGCTAGGGCCACGGCGAGCCAGGAAAAGGAGCTGTGGGGGCCAGACAGGCACGGGAGCTGGGCCTTGATGATGCCTCGGGTTTTAACTTTTCTATTTTTCCAATCCTGCATTGCCCGGTGTGTGACTCTGCAGTTCCTTGTGGCTCGTGAGCTGCTCTCCCGGGCCGGACAGACACAACAAAACTTCTCTGAGCTCTCTGTTCAAGGGCACTCAGACTGCCCCAGGCCCAAAGGTGTAAACTGGGGCTGCAAGAGAGGTGGAGAAATTGCAGAAATCACATCATCAGCTAAAGTTTTAATTGGCGAATTTATGCTGATACGCAAACGGACCAAACCTATAAAAGCGTGAAGAACTCGTGACTCGTTGTCCATCTTGGGGTCCATTTTGGGAGCAGCCTCTGGCTCCCCAGGGTGCACCTTTGAAGGCCTTTGGGATAAATCCCTGCCTTTATTCCCTGACTCCTGTCTGGTCTCTGTCTCTAGGTAGCCACACATCACTGAAATAATGTGGGGCTGCAAGGATGGACAGCAGCCCAGCCTGGGGCCATGGGGGCAGCCTGGAGGCTCCAGCTCTGGGTATTTACACTCCTCCCTTTCCTGGAGCTGGAATGGCTGGGATTTAGCAGGAGATTCAGGAAACTGAACACAGGCAGCTTCCAAAACACTGAATTCACTCTCAAGAGTTATTGTGGCTGAAGTCCCCTGAATCACCAAGTGGTGACACTTTCCTTTCTAAAGGGAAACCACCACGTGATCTACTTAGTGATGGCTTTACCATTCTTTAATTGCTGCTTTTGTCTCTAAACAAAAAAAAAATAAGCAGGCAAAGAAGCCAAGAAAAATATATATTTACATCAAATCAATTGAGATACATGAATGAAAGGAAATGAACCAATTTGCCAGGCAGGAAAGGTTAAGGATGATTACATGGATTAAAATCTGTGCAATCTCTTTGCAGCACTACTCATTCTGTACAGGACAGAAATAGTCCTGTGTTTTATACCGCTGAAAAAAAGGGCTTTTAATGCACTGGGTGGAGAAGCAGAGAGCTGGAGGGAGCTGGCCAAGCTCTCCAGGAAACCTTGGTCACTGGGGTCTTTGATCTTGGCATCTCACAGCTCCTTCCTCCCTCTCATTCCCGTCTCCTTAGCAAAGCTCTCCCAGATCTCCTTACTCACTTTTGTCTCCCACTCAAGTCTTCAGTGCTCTCCCAGGCTGCTCTTCCTGGTGGCTCCAGAGCTTTTCCAGGTTTCTCCTTGTCTTCAAATCCCCACTTAAGAAGTCCTGGTGCCAACCTGGATTTGAGGCTCTTGGAGGTCTTTTCCAGCCTTAATGATGCCGTGATTTGACACCCACTGCCTGTTTCCGGGACATTTCCTCTGGTTTGGGACTGCCTCGGGCACTCTCCTTTACCACTTCACCTCCAAACAGGACAAATGGAAATGATCCACGGAAATTCAGGCTTCCCTTTCAGGGGAGAGCAGTTCACACGTTTCAGCGAGGAGATTTCAGAAGTGCAAATGTTTCTGTAGTACACTGAAAAATATGAATGAAAAGGAACACGCCAGAGCTTCAAAATAGCCTGGGGTGAGATTTTTTCTGATGAGGAGGAGACGAAGCGGAAAAAAAAACCCAGGATAATTTTATGCACAACCCAAGATGGAGCAGGGGAGCCTTTTTCATGTCAAAAATGGATCATCCATCCTATTTTTGAAACAATGCCTGCTTTTGGCCTGCACCAAGCCGTCCCTGCGAGGGAGCTGAGCTGTTCCCTTTCCCGTTCCCTCGCAGACCCCTGGGAATGTGCAGGGGCCAGGGTGCTCGACAGGGACGGGGACCGAGAGCTCGGGTCAGAGGCGCCAAGAGGGAATTCCCAGCGGTGGTTCTTCCTTTGCAGGAATCAGGCAGGAACCACAGCCCGGGAGGCTCTGAGAGGTCATTTGGGATGTGTTAGAACAGCAAGGACCAGGCTGGACTTTCAGCCAGTCCCAGGGCAGCACAAACTTCGCTTCAGTTCCTCAAAACTCAATTTTTGCTGGTGTCTGAGCTGTGCAGTCTGTGTCTCCCCCAGATCCCCTCCTGGCTGCTGCTTCTCCTGTCCTTCTCTCCAGCTGCTCACAGGGAGGGAAAAATCCCTGTCTTTCTGAAAACCATTCCTCCTGACTCTGTGTGCAGCAGAAGGGAATGATTAACGGGCAGATTTCTGTGCTTTGTGCTTAATACCAGAGCACACGGGGCCACAGAGGGCTCCCACAGCTCCTGCAGGGCGGGAAGTGCCAGGAAAACAGTGACAACAGACAGAGAAATGTATGGAAGTGGAAAGAAGGCTAAGAGTGAGGGGTGATAATTCTGTATTTGCCTCCAAAGGCAACCCCTTCCTCTGAAAGCTGAGCTCAGGAGCCTTCCACGGCGGTCAGATCAGATCCACACGGCTGGGAATTGCCACAGGGAGCACATGGGACAGGGAGCTCCACGGAGGAGAAGCTCTGGGAATGTCTCAGCGCTGAGCTCCCACCGAGGACAGACCTGTCCCTGGAGCCAGGCCAAACTTGAAGGAGAACACCCAAACATTAAGGGCAGTGTCACGTGGGGAAAGGGATAAATTATGGCACAAGGGTGGACAGGGAATGCTTCCAATGGAACCACAAGGCTCTGCTGTGCTCCCGCGTTCCCGGCATCCTGAAAACTCCAGAACGTGGGAAGCACGAAGGGAGCTGGCTGGGATGGTACAAAAGCCACGTCCTGGGAAGTCTGGGGGGAAAAGGAGCCCCAGCAGCCTGCGGGAAGCCTGGAGAAGCTCTGTGTGAGCCCGGGTTGGTCCTGCCTGGGGGGAAAGCCTGGCTCCAGTCCTGAGTCACGCTGGAACCAGCGCAATGATCTGCCTTGTTATGTGAACAAGAGACTCAAAAATCACCCCTCTGACAATCAGAGAGGCTTTCTTTAGCTTTATCCTACCTGCCCAGCCTCCCCAGCTGCACTTCTGTTGGGAGTGCAGGAAAAATTTCCATCCACTCCTGCAAGCCTTGTTTACAGCAGCAGCAGCAGCAGCAGCATCCTGTACGAGTTCAGGAGTTACGGCATTAAACCTTTGAGATTTAATTACCCACATAACCAATCCTGCAGGAGTTCTCTCCCCATCCTGCAGGTCTGAGGGTGATTCCCGTGCAGCCCCCCATCGCTGGGGACTCACAGCGCCCCGAACCTCCTGTGTCAGCACCACCTCGGTGCTGGCCACGGGACAAAACCCCACAAACTCCCCGTGTTTGTCGTGTTCTTTATCGTGGGGATGCCAGGTCGCCACCTCTGTGTGCATCGTGCCAGGCTGGATGCCCCTCTCCTCCCAGCACCTCTCAGCACCGTGCCAGGCTGGATGCCCCTCTCCTCCCAGCCCCACCTCGCTTTCCTGGGCAGGCACAGAGCTCTCCTTGTCTCTCTTCCCACCTCATTTAATTCTTCCTGTGGATGCAAGACATCTGTACTGTCATGTCTTTGGATGCTCTTAGCCTTGCTCCACCTCTCCAGACCTTTACCTACTTGGCTCGGGCTCCAGGTGCCAGGAGTAAAACATATATTTCTGGAATAAGTCATTTTAAAATTTGTTCTTGCTAATTATTACCTTCGTTAGGGCTCAGTCCCGAGGGAGCGCTTGACGTCTTGAGAGCTTTCTAATCAAATTGTTCTAAAGCTCATTTTGAGGTTCATTAAAACATGGGAGGATCTTTCGTCTTTATATAACTTTTGAAACTGCTAATGGCCTTAAATAAAAGAGGAGCCTTGTGAAAAATGCACCAAATATACCAGGGAGGCTTTCGAAGAAAGGAGCGAGAGGGCGATCGTTTGGAAGCGTTTGTGAGGAAAGTTTCCCAGAGTAGTTAAAGAAAACGGAGTGGGAAAAGTTCTGTGGGCTGAGCACAGAGCAAAATGAGCTCCTGGGCTAAGGGAAGGGGTGACCCTGCTGGGGATTCCAACAAAGGGACGGCGGAAAACCCTAAGGCCAGGTCTGCAAAATCCTGGCCGAGCCCCATCACTGCCTCCAGCTGGAGGAGGATCAGTGTTCCACGGGTAAGTCAGTGAAGGAGAACACGCCAGAAAGGAACGAGGGCAGCCACATTCCCAGTTTCCTTGTTCCCAAATTGCTGCCTTACCTGCTGGGGGTGGGATGCTGAGATCCGGCTTCGCTCCTTTGCGAGAACACCCTGCACGTCTCCAGCTATCTAACAGCCTGCAGCCATAAGGGACTCAGGCCCATATTTTTCCCCTTAATTTACAAGATTGTTTGCACACTGGGATGCCAGATGGCCTGAACTTTAAGTTAGGAGATAATGCAGTCAAATGCCAGCCTCCCATCCTGAGAGGAGCAGAGAAAATCCCTCTGAAGAGGCAGCTTCTTGCTGAGTGCTCACAAACATCTCCACCGAGGGCTCCGCGCCTCCGCAGGGGCAGCAGCAGCTTCAGCCACCCCCCCATGGCTCCAGGCTGTCCGGGAGAGCAGCAGCTGCTCTGGGACACAAAGCCACAGAATCTCAGAGTCACAGAACATCCTGAGCTGGAAGGGACCCACGGGATCATGGATCCAGCCCCTGGCCCTGCCCAGGCACCCCAGCAACCCCACCCTGGGTATCCCTTGGGGCTCTGGCAGCTTCGGGGCCGTGCCCAGTCCCTGGGGAGCCTGGGCTCCCTCAGGGGAAGAACCTTTCCCTGATATCCAACCTAACCCTCCCCTGGCCCAGCTCCAGACGTTCCCTGGGTGCTGTCCCTGGTCACTACAGAGATCAGAGCTGGCACAACATCCCAGAGGTGCCCCCAGGGCTGGGCAGAGGGGCGGAGTCACTCCAGATGTGCTCCCAGGGCTGGGCAGAGGGGCAGGATCACTCCAGATGTGCTCCCAGGGCTGGGCAGAGGGGCAGGATCACTCCAGATGTGCCTCCCAGGGCTGGGCAGAGGGGCAGGATCACTCCAGGTGTGCTCCCAGGGCTGGGCAGAGGGGCAGGATCACTCCAGATGTGCCTCCCAGGGCTGGGCAGAGGGGCAGGATCACTCCAGGTGTGCTCCCAGGGCTGGGCAGAGGGGCAGGATCACTCCAGATGTGCCTCCCAGGGCTGGGCAGAGGGGCAGGATCACTCCAGGTGTGCTCCCAGGGCTGGGCAGAGGGGCAGGATCACTCCAGATGTGCCTCCCAGGGCTGGGCAGAGGGGCAGGATCACTCCAGGTGTGCTCCCAGGGCTGGGCAGAGGGGCAGGATCACTCCAGATGTGCCTCCCAGGGCTGGGCAGAGGGGCAGGATCACTCCAGGTGTGCTCCCAGGGCTGGGCAGAGGGGCAGGATCACTCCAGATGTGCCTCCCAGGGCTGGGCAGAGGGGCAGGATCACTCCAGGTGTGCTCCCAGGGCTGGGCAGAGGGGCAGGATCACTCCAGATGTGCCTCCCAGGGCTGGGCAGAGGGGCAGGATCACTCCAGGTGTGCTCCCAGGGCTGAGCAGAGGGGCAGGATCACTCCAGATGTGCTCCCAGGGCTGGGCAGAGGGGCTGGATCACCCCTGACCTGCTGGGAATGCTCTTCCTGACTCCCCCTTTGGTGGAGCTGGCTCGGTGACTGCACTGCCAGGGAGGGTCACTGCTGCCTCCAGACTCACCCCGTGCTCGTTTCCTTCCCTTTCTCCACTGCTGCAGTTATGATTTGGTTTTCGGCTGCGTTCAGTTCCCTCGATGGGGGAACGATTGGCACTAATTGATAAAACGCTTTCATTTGCTCGGTGACAGAATTATTAGAGGCTGATAATTGATGGAATGGTATCACACGGCTCTTTTCCGATGATCACATTAATTATGGATCCCTCCTGCTTCCTTGTCCACGGCACTGCTGCTCCCATTCACGTTCATTTAGCTCGGCCGTGCGTTTCATGAGGAAACAATAACGTGTGATTGTGCAGGGCCAGAACCCCGGCCAGAAACAGCGGCCTGAGCGTCACCATTTAGCACCAGGAAGGCAATCATGTTTTTTGGAGTGCATTTTGGAGGAGTTTTTGCTTCGTTTGTTCCGTGAGAGGCTGGTCCAGAGGCCGCTGGAGCCGGGCAGCCGTGCTGTCAGTTCCGAGGGATGTGGAGCTGTGTGAGAATGAGGTGATCACAGCCCCGGGGCAGCAGCAGGTGTTCCAAAGCCTCCCAGCTCTTTTTTAATGCACATTGAGTAAAAGGTCGGCCTTGGGAAGACATCCTGTGGGACACGGAGGGTTCCTGTCAGGGGGCATGACCCTGGAAAAGGGGGCGGTGTGAGGGCGCTGAGGCGTCTTGTTTGAGTTCTTAGCTAATTATCTTCTGGAAACCGGGATTCAGGGCCTGAAATTCCGTTTGTTTTCGGGATTCAGAGTCCGAACTGAGGCTGCAGAAAGAGAAATTTCTGCTGTTAGTCACAGAATCCTGGAAAGGTTTGGGTTGGGAGGGACCTCAAAGCCCCCCCAGTGCCACCCCTGCCATGGCAGGGACACCTCCCACTGTCCCAGGCTGCTCCCAGCCCCGTCCAGCCTGGCCTTGGACACTTCCAGGGATCCAGGGGCAGCCACAGCTGCTCTGGGAAGTCCCTTCCACAGCACTGTCCTTAAAGCAGTATGGAAATGTTTTAAGAGATTTTCACACGGGGATGTGCAGTTTCTCACACGACCGTAACCACACGGAGAATCCATAAATCCAACAGATTTTCCTTGTGGAAAGTCTTTCCTTATGGCCGTGAGAGAGCCAGTTTGGGGTGGAGCCAGGAAGAGCAGGGAGCGGTGTCAGGTTCCGTGTGTGGGCTGGGGATGGGGAGCCAGGGAAAGAAAAATGAGGCTGAGAAAGGTGCAGGGTGTGGTGCAGCCCGAGCAGAACGGAGCGGCAGCGGGGAACTGGAGGCAGGAGTGGGAAAATGCAGCGTGAAGAAAGCTGAGCCACGAGTGGGGCTCACCCTGCTCACGTTGGTTCTCAAATATATCCTTATTTTCTGCGGGAAAGGAGGCTCAGGGGGGCCCTTGTGGCTCTGCACAAGTCCCTGACAGGAGGGGGCAGCCGGGGGGGTCGGGCTCTGCTCCCAGGGAACAGGGACAGGAGGAGAGGGAACGGCCTCAGGCTGGGCCAGGGGAGGCTCAGGTTGGACACCAGCAGGAATTTCCCCATGGAAAGGGTGCTCAGGCCTTGGCAGGGGCTGCCCAGGGAGGTTTGGAGTGCCCATCCCTGGAGATGCCCAAGGAATTCCTGGAGGTGGCACTCAGGGCTCTGGGCTGGTGGGGATCAGTCACAGCTTGGGCTGGATGATCCTGGAGGGCTTTTCCAGCCTCAGGGATTCCGTGATTCCCTTCTCTGATCCCCTGAGGAGCCTCTTGACCTCGCCCGGCCAAACCCTGCGTCCAGCCCTGAGTTTAACACCCGCCGGGTTTGCTCCTCTCCCGGTGCTGATCTGCAGCTTCCCCCCGCTCTGGCTCTGCCCCCCTGGACCTGTGAGCTCCTTAGGACGGGAGCGACACCGAGCACACAGCACAAAGGATTATCCGGGGCTGCCAGGGCACAAAACTGAAGGAATTAAATGCGTTCCAACTTTGCTTCCATCAGCAGCATTTTGCTGCTGCTCTGGCTTGGGAGACAAACATATGGCCCTGTGCGTGCTGGGAGCGAGGGCTCCCCTGACACTTCTCGCTGACATATGAGACAGGACAAGCTCTAATTTGCTCTCCCCTGGCAGCAGGAAGCAGCTGCGGTGCTGGGAGCACTGGGACAGGGCAGGAAAACTACAAGGTAAAGGGCATCCCAGTGAGGGGAAGAGAAAAAGCTGTTAATTGGCGTTGAAAATAAACCTGAGGCTCAGTTTGAAGGGAGGCAGGCTGCAGTGTCAGGTAAAACTGGGGAGGTTGCAGTGAAAATGCAGAAAATGAGCTGAAAGCTGGAAGAAACTTCCCTCTGAGGGATGAGGTGGGTGTCTGCCTCTCGGCCTCTGAAGGCGGGCATTGGTCGGGATTCCAAAACACCAGTTTGACAAAAATGGCACAAAAAATGCCCTGCATGGGTCAGCTACAGAGAGGGGACAGCGGGGGAGCGGTGACAGAGGGGACAGAGTGACAGGGAGGGCAGCGCATGGACAACCCAGTGTTTGACCCTGGATTTCCCCACTGAACCACTGGAGGAATATCGGGGGAATATGAGGAGGCAAACGGGGCTGGGGGAGAGCTGTGGCTGCCCCTGGATCCCTGGCAGTGCCCAGGGCCAGGCTGGACGGGGCTTGGAGCAGCCTGGGACAGTGGGAGGTGTCCCTGCCATGGCAGGGGTGGCACTGGATGGATTTTAAGTTCCCACCCAAACCACTCCGTGGTCTGTGACATAACCCTCGGTGGGCACAGGCTCAGTTCCCAACGAGTGGTAGAGGAAAAATCCAAGTTCTTTCTCTCCTTCCACCCCTTGGAAGTGCAGTGGCAAACTCCATCCCGGGCTTTGCGCTCCGGACGAAGCAGCCCGGCGTGTGGGGCTGGAGCAGGGAGACAGAGCGGGAGGGACGGAGGAACAACAGGAAATTATTGCACCTTTCTTAGCCCGGCGCTAGGACGTCAGAAAGCCGCTTTCCAAAACCTCAGGAAACCTTAAAATATGTGGGGTTTGCCGCGTAAATCTGCCGGATCCGCGCGCGTTGCCTTCTCTCTCCAGCCGTCAGCGCCGAAAACTTTTATTTGTTCATAAAGCTGGGTCGCTGGGGGAGCCTGGACGGAAAGCAGCAGGAAATAATCCTGCGTTTCAGCGGGAAGAATCAATGGATTCAATCCCATCGCTGCCGTTTGCCCAACTCCTGAGCTGCTTGCGGCAGGCAGCGTCCCCCTCCCCGCGCCTGGCAGCCCCAAACTCCGCTCTGTTACTTAAAAGCAGGGAAAACGCTGCAGCTGGGAAGTCTCAGAACCGGCCTTTTATTGAAACTTGTATTTCATCGCTCGCGAGAGACGTGAAAAATCGATTTTTTTTTTAAAGCAACATCTCATTGCTTGCAAATAGGGGCTCGGAGCAGAAGGGCCTCCTTCGGTGATAAAGCAGCAGCGTGGCGGGGGAAGAACACGATGTCTATTACTTTTTTTTTTTTTGATAAATCGATAAAAAAAACCACAAACAAACGGCGGCAGATTGGTCCCGTGGGGACGCCAAGTCCACTCCCAGGATGAATTTTATAGGCCTTATAAAAAACAGAGTTTATACGATGGCATCTTAATTAGAGAAGAGCTTCCAGTGCTGCTGAGTGTTTTTATGAATTCGTGTCCACGGGCCAGCCAGGCTGGAATTGCTGCTCTTGCTGGAGCTCACTGCTACGGCCACAAAAGCCCCTCTCGGAGCTCATTCCTTGTGATTTTTGGCTGCTCTCAGGGAAGGTGAGGCAGGAAACCGAAGCCGGGAGTGAAGTCTGGAGGAGAAATGCTGATATTTTGATGCCTTGTTTTTTCCTTTCTGAAAAAAAAGGAGGAAAAAAGATATTTAAAAATGCACGCTCTGATAACGGAAATTTGGGACAGATCTTGCAGCATTCCCACTTCGCTTTCATACTTTGAGGATTTCTCTTGTAGACCGCAGGTGAAATTTTAAAATAAATGTAATTTAGAATTTAAAAAAAAACCCTGAACAAACAATGAAAAAAACCACCCTGGTCACAGATCTTTTTCAAAATCTGAAGAGATATTTGAAGAATTTATGATTATTTACTTTTAAATGGGAGATCTGGATTTGTCCGATTTGTCATTAAATCATCACGGAATGGTTTGGGTTGGGAGGGACCTCAAAGCTCATCTCATCCCACCAGGGACACCTTCCACTGTCCCAGGTTCTTGCCATAAATAATTATTCCTTCAGGACGCTCTTAATTTGTCGCCTCCAGCAGATGATGAGAGAGGAATTTGGAATCACTGAGCGTTGACCTTAAACTGTTAAAAATGAACGAGTTATAGGTTGGTGCAGATGGAATTCTTTACCTGCAATTTCAACCCAAGCTTTATAAATCCTTGTGAAACTCTGGAAACCAATTGGGAATTAGTTACCACTTCTGAAAAAAAGCAGCATTTCCAGCTGTAACCCACAACCACCACCAGCAACCCCCCCTTCCCCGCATTCCCTGGGGATATCCACCCATCAGGATAAGGGCTTTTCCCTGGGACTGAGCCTTGCAGAGCTGCCCTCCTGCCCGTGCCTCTCCCGCAGGGAAGGTGGATCTCCTCCTTTAAACGTGCACACGCCGAGACAGGCAGAGTGGGAATCTCACCATATTTGATTAACCTGAATTATTTGCTTTCATAAACAAGTAGGTTTTGAAGATCTCTCCAGGACTGCAAATGATTTTGGCAATTATCTCGGGGAGATAATTGCAGATTTCAAAGGAGGATGCTCTGGCAGGGAGAAGGGAGGGTGCAAGGTGACCTACTGCAGTAATCCACCATGAAGATTAGGGAGGAAGACATCAAAAGGAGCTGGGTTTATTGATGCAATTCCTATTAACAGGATTAGTGGTGATAGCAGAGGAAAACTGCCCTGGACAGGAGCCATTTCCCCACAGAGGCCTGAAACCAGCAGCTGTGCTCCTGCAGGCCCCGCACCTGGCTGAGAGGCTGGCATGGTGAAAGGTGTCCCTGCCCATGGGGCTGGAAAAAAATGAGTTTTAAGGGCCCTTCCAACCCAAACCATTCTGAGATTTTATGATTTTTATTTTTTTTTTAGACTCAGAATGCATAATTTTAACTGAGAGATCTAAAATCCTCTGGAGTTCTCAAAACACTGAATTAGGAAAAAAAAAAAAAACCCCGACTTGCCCAGCTGGAGATGCCAAAATGGGGCTTCTTGACAATTTAGAGATTAATTTTTTTTAGCTGTTCATACTGCTCATTTTCCAATGACTGGAACTGTCTTTTTTTTTTTACTTTTTTCAGTCTAGGGTAACTTCTTTTTTTTACCAAGAATTGCATTTCTGTTCCCCTACAATACTCAAAACTATCTGATAAAACTCATGGTTCATTCTTCATGCCTTGGAGTGTGGATCCCCCAAGCCACCCTTGGCTGGAGTGAGGGGGGTGGAATGCTGTGCTCAGAGTCTCTGATTAAATTCCCAGATTGCAAAGCTGGAATGTAAATGATAGATGGTGGCAGGTAAAGGTGTCACCGAGGCAGATGTTCAGACATTTACCCAAGCAGCTTTATGCGGAGGGGAAATCGAATTTTCAACCAGCAAAAAATTTCAGAAATTGGAAAAAAAAAAAAAAGTATTATTGGAAATTCTTTGGACTTCTTTTTCTTCTTTTTCTTTTTTCCCCCTCTAATTTTCCTGGAGGAAAACTCAGCTTCTGCAAGGAAAACTCAGCCTCTTCCTATCTGCTTTCCCTTTAAAATCCTGCTCTGGCTTGGATATCTTGGCCAACTGGACTCAGATAATTCTGCCAAGTTAAAAATAGACATAAAATTTGCCTCCCCAGTTCATATTTTTGAGGAAGTGTTCATTTGCTGCAACACAACGGCACCAAGAAGGCCACTCCTTCCAAACATCACCAAAATCACCAAAACAAAGAGAGTTTGAGTTGAACGATGTGAGGAATGAGGAATTTCAGGGCCTGAAATCCCAGCTGTGTCCCAGCCCGGCACCCTGAGCCTCTGGCGCAGGGGGAACTGCTCGGTTTTTCCTCTCTGGATGCCAGGGTGGGTCCAGGAGCTGGGATTTGTGAGCATTGACTGCGGGCAATGACCTGGCTCTGCTCCTGGGGCAGCCGAGGGTCTCCATCTGCGCCCAGGGATCAGGGAAGGTTCTCCATTCCCCGCCAGGAGCAGGTGGCACTGAGCAGGAACTGGGGTCACGGATGATCTCCAGGGCCTCCCCAACCTCAGAGCTCTGTGTGGATGTCTGGGAAGGGGTTCTGTGCCGCAGGACATCACCCCCTCCTCACCCGAGCCCTCCCGGGCGCTTTGAGCCAAGGTTGGATTCGACGATCTCGGAGGCCTTTCCCAACCCCGCCGATGCCGTGAGGAGGAGGATTTGCCAAGCAGAGCTCCCTGCTGCCCGCGTTGCGCCGCTCAGCCTCCCGCTGCCCAAACCCACCCCGCACAAACCCATCCCGCGCGGCCTCCCCGCTCCCAGACCCGGCGCCCGCGGTTACCGGCCCCGAGCCGCGCTGGAACGGCACAAACATTGACGGGCGCCGAGGCCAACACGCGGCTTTATTGACCCGGGGGTAGCAGTTAGCCAGGCTTACAGAGCCAGGAGGAGCAGCAAATCGTGTTTCATGAGCCGGGCTGTCAGCGCAGCCTGTTACCGCTGCCTGTCCCCGACGCCGGGGCTCCGCGCGGACGGAGCTCGCTCCCGCTCCCGGGAGAGCGCGTTCCCGGGTGGAGCTGTGCTGGCCCCGTCCGAGCCCGTTCTCCCTCACTGACTCATCACAGGGCTCGCAGATGGTGCGTTTTTGTCAGCACAGACAAGAGAAGAGCTTCCCAGGAAACGATTCCTGTGCAAACCGCCCAGCGTGGGGTAACGGGGAGCAGGGAGACTCGGGACTGAGAAGGGAAACCTCATTCCCCATCCCAGCTCCCGCAGGTGCACACTGGGATCCAGCTGGCATTAGGGGAACCTGAGTGACCTCCACTGCCCAGCAGCTCACCTTCCACGGGATACCCGTGCTTCCCATGCATGTTGTGTGTCCGTTTATTTATTTATTTTATTTAGAAACTACCTTGGGAAGCTTATGTAAGCCGCACCTGACACACATGGGAGGCGTTTCTGGGTCATGCTCTGTTATCTCTCAGAGCTCAAGCCAACTCCCCATAATTGATGCAGCTCCAAGAGAACATTTTCCTCCGGCACTTTATTTGATAATTATCCACCATGGGGTTCCTCAGCTGTTCCTGGCCCTGGCTTGGACAGGAAGCCAAGCTGGAGGGAGTCCTGAGTCCTGCTGGAATCAGGTCCAGTGATTTCAGATAATGGAACTGCTACATGAGCACCTTTCCTGAAGAAAAAGATGCTCCTGTTTGCTGCCACAACCCTTTCCAGGCAGTCCTGACTCAGGCTTTTCCTTCTCTCAGAGGGGGCTTGGCTTAGACCATGTCCCAGCACCTCCTGTAGCCCTCATCCCTCATTCCCTGCACACCAAAATAGGGATCTTCTGAGAGGTTCTTTTTTCACTGAGGATCCTTCCTTTCTGTGGAGGTGGAAGTGAACTCCAGGGTGAGGATCTTTGGTTTTGCACATCATTTTCCCCCCTGTCACCCAACACCAGAGCTGCCTGAACATGAATAACCACAGGAGATCCATAGGGCTGGAAACTCAGGGATTTCACTTCCACCATGGACTCTGGTGATGGACTGGTCACTATGGAAACCCTTCCAGCCTCCTTCCTTCGCCTTCTGGTAGAGATTGTCACAATCTGTTTGCCATGGGAGAGAGATTTGGGAGGGTCTAAGAGCTCTGGGGCTGCGGGGGAAATAAAATAAAGGACACTCACATTCCTGAGACAGCTCCACGCCACTCCCAGCCCACATCCAGCCTCCTTTCATGAGAAAATCTCCTGGATTAATGCAAATTCAGGGAGGGCAGTGAATATTCAACTG
The DNA here is from genome assembly GCA_013399875.1 of Gymnorhina tibicen. Lineage (NCBI taxonomy): Eukaryota > Metazoa > Chordata > Aves > Passeriformes > Artamidae > Gymnorhina > Gymnorhina tibicen. Next base: position 482,425 of record VXAZ01001431.1, on the reverse strand, counting down.
CCTCCAAAAGGGAAAGAGGGAGGCACAACAAGATTTCAGGCTGAATATTAAGCAACAACTTGTATTAATTAAAAGTAGACTTCAAGAACCTGAGCAGAGATCACAGTCAGGAGCAGGAGATGGATCTGAATGAATATTCAGCACCTCCTATTCCTGGGATTCTAATCTCACCGAGCTGTGGAATATTCTGGCTCTCTGCTGGCCAGGATGGTCTGAATTGGAAATATATTATGAGCTTCATGGAGTGTCGTTATTGCTAAAACATGTCCTGGCTGATAAAGGGCTTTGTTGCAGCAAAATAGGCTCCAGAATCACTTGATTGTTGGTTTGCAGAATGTTCTGCGTTTTGTTTGTTCATTGCCCACAGTCTTATTTTCCTGTTGAGGTGCTTTAGCCACCAATTTTGGAAATGACTGGGCTTTTCACCAAATTAACTGGTCATGATCTAGGGAGGTGGTCTGGCAAAATAAAGGCTCTCTGTTAATAGCAGGATTTACTCCAGAAAACACCCGATTGTGTTGAAGCATCTGCTTCAGTGCCAGGCAGGAAAAGAAAAAGAAAAGGACCCCAAAACAGCAGAAATCATCAAATCTTCACGACCATGAAGTCAGAGGGGCTCGAGCACAGGGTTTGTAGCCACCACGAGCACACCTGGGACTCACTTTGTGGCTCCTGGTGTACATTGTCATTGCTATTGCCATCAACATGGATATTTATTTATTATTTTACATTTTTGCACCCTCCCCATGTGACTTGTGACTGTTCCTCCCCACACTTGTTATTGAGTCTGTTATGAAATCCAATTACGCAATGTCTGGGACAGATCCCGTGCTGAGGACAGGTTCACACCTCCTCTGTTCCAATTTCTCCTCCAGCCCATTAAATAAATATTTAGAGAACAGGAATTCTGTGTCACAGCAGGTCGTGCCTTCCCTAACCCCACCGGCCTGTAGGTCTGAGGTCCAGTTTGCCATTTTCAGTTATTCAGCTCATAGAAAGTCATGAAATATTCAGAGTTTCCTTGATGTTGCTGTAATTTTTTTGGACGCCCACATTTGCCCTGCAGCTACCATGACCCGTGGCTTTAAATTCCCTGCAAGGACCTGGCAGGAAATGTCCTTGAACTGAGTGGATTTAAGCAAAACCCTTTTAGATGGTTCAAAGGATAGAAATCTGAGAGGGTGAAACGTTGACCAGAGCACTCCCAGTCCTCTGGGCCGTGTAAAGCAGCACAGGCGAGACCCAGGCTGAGCAGTAAAGCTGCTCTTGAACTGGACTTGAACTCCTTGAAGGACGCAGATGTGAGGCCTCAGATTCCTCCCTGCACCACCTTAACCTTGGCCTGTTGGTCTGTGATCCCAGCCCGGTGCTGGCTGGCCCCGCTGGACAGGGGACACTGGAGTACGACTCAGAATAAAAGAACTAATCAGTCATATTGTGCATATTTTCCTTTTTCTTTCACACCACTGGTTCCTTGCATGGAACCAGGGCAAGGAGCTGGTGCTGAATTCCCATCCTCATCCGTCAGGACAGGCAGGGTTAATTCCAGTGCAGCCACGGGGCACCTGGGGCACCACCAGCACAGGGACAGTCCCCATGGCTCTGTACCTTCTGTGCAAACACCTGCCTCACCCTCCCAGAACTGTATTTATGGGTTTGTGTTTCCTCTGTAACTTCTGGGCAAAGTACCTGGCTCGAGATGTTTGACCTTGGCCAACTCTTGGCTTTGAAAATCTGTCTACCCCCAGTGTTTTGACAAGTTAGCTGTACCAGTGTAATTAGCATTCCAGAGGTGATGCAGGGTCCCTCCCTCGCTGTGAAAGGTTCCGGCTTCCTCCTCGGCGAATTAATCCTTTTATTCCCGGGTTTGAACTCGCTCATTCTGCGGAATGACCCCGAATCTCTTCAGGGGTTTTCATTAAACACACACGGCTCCTCCTTGAAAAAAACGGCTCTTCCCGTGGCGAGCAGCCCTCAGATGTTGCAGCTTTGTTTGAGCAGCTCGTGGTGCCCCCCGGGAGCGCAGCCCGGCGACAGAGATCTCGTTCAGAGGAGCAGGAGTGGCCCAGCAGCCCCGGCAGCGAGGGACCCTGCGGTCACAGCTGCTCAGAGATGCACATCCACCCCCCGAACTCGTCTGCTGCTACTCCCACTCAAAGGCTCCGAAGGCAAAGCATCTTGAAAGCTTTTGTGAGCCGGTTAAGATCAAAGAAATTTGGTTGCATAAATGTGGAATACTAAACCGGAATGAAAGGGAGCTGGCGGTGCGAATGGAGAGAAATGTAAATTCAGGACGTGGAACAATTTTCCCCAACGGACCCGTCTTGAGCTCCTCGGCCTCGGCCTCCGAACGAGCTGGCAAGGGCTGTTCTCACTTTGGACACAAAAGGGGGTGAGGCTGGGCTGGGCTCCTGGTTTCCTTGGAATTGCCAAGATGGGGCAGCAGGAGTGACCCGGAGCCTGCAGGACTGACCTCCACGTCCCCATGGAGGGTCAATGTCCTCACTGCAAGTTCAAGTCCCGGCTCCCTGCTTCACTCTGGCTTCTGGCTAGAGATTCCATGGAGGTGCCAAGAGTGTTTCCCAGTTAGGAATGTGTTGACACTGGTACATTCCCACGAGCAGCATCAGTTTGAAGACATCCACGTTTTTTGAGGAAAAGCTGTTTCTGGGAAGGCTCACTTCCCTGCTGTGATCCCACACCAGTCTGGAGCCATCTGGGTGACATTTCCTGCCACGGGCTGGGCCAGCAGCACCCTTTGCTCCACAGCTCTGCCTCCAGCACAGGGTTCTGCACCCATCTCTGGCCAGAAGGGGCTTTGGAAGGTGCCACCAGTGATGGCTCTGCTGCCAGGGAACAGGGACAGGAGGAGAGGGAACGGCCTCAGGCTGGGCCAGGGGAGGCTCAGGGTGGACACCAGCAGGAATTTCCTCATGGAAAGGGTGCTCAGGCCTTGGCAGGGGCTGCCCAGGGAGGTTTGGAGTGCCCATCCCTGGAGGTGTCCAAGGAATTCCTGGAGGTGGCACTCAGTGGAGACAAGGTGGGCATCGGGCACAGCTTGGACTCAATGGGCTGGGAAGTCTTTTCCAACCAAATGATTCTGGGATTCTGAGTGATGAGGTCTGGCCCGAGGGAACCGAGCAATTTAAGCATTCCCATGGGACTCCCGCTCCCTTTCCACAGCAGGAACCTTTATCCCACCTCGGTTCGCTGGCGCTGCAGGGAGTGGCACAAGAGCATGGGGAGGGGGCTCTCAGTGCTGGGCTGAGCAGCCCTTGGCGTCTCTAGAAGATGTTTTTCCATTCTTCTGGCATCATTTCAACCGACGGCTCGGTGTGTTCCTCCTCCGAAACCCACACAGGCAGCACCACTGGCTGCTTCTTCTCCACACGTTGGTTTTGATCGACGTGGATCAAAACTTTGACAGGATTGCCACCCACGGTGTTGTCCATCAAGTTATTTTCTCCAGATATTAATGATAGACTTGATCTTATTTCTCTCACCAATTAGCAAGCCCCAAAGTTAAATGCAGTGGTCTGTTAGCTCCTAAAGTTTGGTCTTTCTCTTTCCTAAGCGGTTCTCAACTGAGCTGATGCCAGGGAACCCAGGATTCAGCTTTTCCTTTCCATGTTCAGGGGGTCATTTCCCCCTTCTCATCAGCAATAGGTTCCCCCTTCCTTAACTCCAGGTTGTTTAATGTGGATCTTTGAGCTGCCCAAAGGTCACTTTTTCCTTCTCCCACAAATGTGACACACCAAAATACCCCTTTAATCCACATTAAGAATACATAGTCTTAGACAATCTTGGTTTTTTTTAATGAAGATTTCAATGAAAGTAATTTCTGCAGCAGAAAATAGTTCATACTAAAACGTCCAACTGGTTTAGAGGATCGTGTTGGATGGGGCTTGGAGCAGCCTGGGATAGTGGGAGGTGTCCCTGCCCATGGCAGGGGGTGGCACTGGAGGAGTTTTAAGGTCCCTCCCAACCCAAACCTGGTGTGATTCTGTAGATCTGTGATTTAGGGATACAAAGGAATGTGGGTGATGGAGAGTGGAGAGGTTTATGAAGAGGGGATAAAATGGAGAGTGACGTTATTGGGACTGCAAAGCAACAACGAGGACAAGAAAATCATTAAAATTCTCTATTTCCCTGTCTAGCTTAACACACAGCTGCGTTTTTGCTCTCTCATCTTCCCTGCTCTAACCCAGAGAACAACCCAGGATCTGTCATTTCCCAGAGACTGGCGGGTCCTTTATCTCCCAAGATATTTTCCGTCAGCCAGGCTGCAGAACCACGGGACTCTTGGGTCGGGATTAGCCTTGCTGAGTACACGGGAACAAAGTCAGCCTTCTCCGGCTATAACTCGTTCATTTGAAGGGACAGAGGGTGTGGCGGGGCAGAAGAGCAGCCCTGTCCTTTGGGGGATGTAGAGCTGGGGTTGGATGTCACCCTCAGACCACGGGTGACATCACAGAGGGACAGCAGACGTGCCTGGCGGGGGCACAGGGACACGGTGACCTCAGGGCTGTTTATATGGAATTTCCAGACATGAGTCACAGTCCTGGAGCCACAGCCACCTTCAGGAGGGGGAAATGGTGCCTTTGGTCTCGTAGGTCTTGGTGATGTGCCGGGGATCCCACGGGGCCTGGTGCCAGCACAGCTCTGAGAGAGCTGGGGATGCTCCCCAACCAGGAGGGACCCGAGCCAGATGTTCAGTCCCATCAGCAGCTGTTTGCTTCGACCTTTCAAGGTCCGGCCCTCGCCTGAATGCAGATTAAATTGATTTTGTGGCCCAGAATGGCTCAAGTGTCTGTGCCATGAGTGGGGCTCCGTGATGAGCTGGGGTCAGTTTTGTCTGAGGGCAGAGAGGGTGGGTAAGTAAAATGTCTGAGTCACAGGCAAGCTATGATGCTCAGGATAAAAAAAAATAGCATTTCCTGACTTTAATCCATCAATTTCCTGACTTGAAGTGCCAGTTTCAGCTGGAATAGAGTTGCACAAACAACACAGTTTTGCCAGGAGTGATCCCACGTTTATTAGCACCCTAAAACCTTAACCTCCTTCCCACCAAGCATTTTAAGAACCCTCGGAGTTTTCTCCACTGAAGAGTTTGAGGTTTCTTACCAAAACACTGCTTTATCCTACCAGTGACATGGATGCTGCTGGAATCCTGTTGTCGATCCGGTTTGTGTCCTGCAGGAGCTAAGAACAGGAGAAAGACAGCAAAGCTCTTCCCTTACGTAAGCTTCAAAAGTTGCCCAAGCAAACTTTTAACTTCGCGGAAAAGTTTGCACGTTTGGAAAGTGTGACCACACCTCCCGGGAGAAATTCCAGCCCTTTTCAGAGCAGGGGGATGAAAGGCAGGCTGGCTCTGAGCTCAGGGAGCAATGACAGGCAACAGCAAAGCGCCTGCAGGTATTTATTTGAACTGTTGGATTAAAATTCTTCGGCTCTACTCACAACAACACTTTCCCTTAGTTTTCCAGGTGTTCTTGTTACCTGCCTTTTATCAGCTGGAGTCACAGGAAAGCAGGTTTAAGAATTTGTTTTTGAGTATTGGACAGGAAACGAAACAAGGAACGGTGTTTGAACAGGCATCAAAATTCACTGCTGAGCTCGAGGTACCCCGGTGCTGACAAAAACTTGTTTCATTTGCGGTTTTGAAGTGGTGCACCAGGAGATGTGTGCAAACAACCCCAATGCGATAGCACAGCTCTGCTCTGAATTTCAACCAATCAGCCATGAAGGAAGAGAAAATTGTGAATATGAGAGTTGAATAATTCCTTGATTTGAGAAAATTTGCTTTTATTCCACAAAGAAATCAGGGATTCAGACAGCACTGGATATTCTGAGTATAAAGAGAGCACACACGTATCAGGTGAGCTGAGCTGAGCTGACAGATCTAATGAAGAGTTTCTTTGATAGCTGAGCCCAGGCACACAGAGAGAAACCAGCTCAGCTCAGGAAAGCCACACAGAATCCCAGAGTGGACTGGGTTGGGAGGATCTTAAAGCCCATCCAGTGCCACCCCTGCCATGGCAGGGACACCTCCCACTGTCCCAGGCTGCTCCCAGCCCCGTCCAGCCTGGCCTTGGGCACTGCCAGGGATCCAGGGGCAGCCACAGCTGCTCTGGGCACTCTGTGCCAGGGCCTGCCCACCCTCACAGGGAACAATTCCTTCCCAATATCCCATCCAACTCTGCCCTCCTCCAGCTTAAGGCCATTCCCTCTGTCCTGTGTCTCCAGGCCCTTGTTAAAAGTTCCTCTCTGGCCCCCTTAGGTACTGGAATGGCCGGTATATAAGAAATAAATTAATATAATAAATAAATAAATACAGTAAATAAATAAATACAATAAATAAATAAACCTAACATGACCAGTAAGTTCCTCCATCCCTGGAGGCTTTCAAGACAAGGCCAGAACTAACACCAAACTCAGCTGCTGTAGCCAGAGCTGTGCGGGAATCAGGGATCAGGACCTGCCTGATCACCACTGAACTTCAGGAATTTGCCCAATGTGCCCAAGCTCCAGCCTAGGCTGCATCAGGAGCCAAGGTGAGGAGATAAAAACGGGACATTTATCTAATCAGGAGTGGCAGCTGGGGCAGGCTGTAAGGAGAACATCAGCTCCCGGCTCTTAGACAGCCAACACTTGGTGATGTGCATCCCTTCGGAGCCTCGGCCCGGCTGTGCAGCATTTATTGATGGAATGTGCTGAGAGCAGGGTTTTGCCCAGGTTTTCCTCTGCCTCCTCACACTGGGAGCTCAGCACACTCCTCTGCAATGTCCCAGCTGCTGGTGATAGCAGGCTAATCTTTTAATGAGATTTTTGAAGACTTTATTGCTAGTTTTCTGTAAGGAGTCCAGAATCCCGGTGTCAGGAGCTTAACAAATAAGGTTTGTTGGTCTGGGGAATTCCACAGATCTGGAGCAAAAATGACAGGAGAATTTACTCATCCACTAGGCTGTCTAACAGTCAGGAGCTTATTCTTCTGCACCAGCACTGAAGAGAAAGGAGCTCCTCTCTTTAGCAATCCGGGTCTCACGTGGAGCCTCATTCCTGTGGCATCAGCACTTCGTGGAGGGCGTTAAACCCCCAGCTCCAGCTTCAGCACAGAGGCACTGGGAGCAAAACCGATACACCCATTCTTCCACTATCACACGGAGCAAATGAGTTCCACACAACAATACAAGTCATGCTCATTAAATGCTATTAATCAGCCGCAGGAACTTCGGGAAGGAAGTTTTAGGCTTGGATGGATGATTACCTGGCAGTATTCGTTATCTGCTCACTGTAACTCCTCAGGGGTAGCTTGGGAAGGCCTCCAGAATGCAAATTCTTCATGAAGCACCCTCAGCTTTCCCTGACTGTTTTACATCAAGCCTTACATTTGTCAGGTGAAATGGGAGCTGCATGAAAAGCAGACTCAGAGACTGGAGAGTTACTGGCAATATCTATTTATTCGCAGGAGAGATTGCCCGGGTTTATTGGGAGGCCATTTCCACAGCAGCGAGCGAAAGGAGGCTCGTGTGAGAGGGACTGCGAGGAAAAACATAAGGTTCATTTCCATTTTTCTCCATAAATTATGCACGGAAAGCGGGAATTGTGTTAAAAAAAACCCCTGGCTCTGCGCTGTCAGGTGGAGCCGAGCACGAGCCAGGGATGGTTTCATCAGGAAGACGGGGCTAAAAGGCAGCGGCCCCTCTCGAGGATCTCAGCTGCTCAACAGCAGCAGCTGCTGGGTTGTTTGTTTAAACTCCGGCTCGGGGCTCTGCTCCCGCACTTCCTGCGCTTTCCAGGAACCGCGGTTTGGGAGGGGGAACTTCCTCGGCAGCAGAGCCGCTGCTGCGGGCACCTGCGCTTGGGGAGCTGCTGCTGCTGCTGAGCTGTGCGAGATGCCAGCGGTGCCTGGCAGTGATTCCAGCTCTTTCCACGGAGCATTGCCCCCACCCTTCTGTCCTGCCCCAGTTTTGCAGCATTCTTTAATTCTGGCCTGAGTTGAAGCAGGTGATTATTCCCAGCGGGTTGTTTGTTGCGATTCCAACCTTCTCCGCTCATTTTCTGCCCACGTCTTCGATCCTTTCGTGCTGTTTCTCCCTCTTTCTCGCGTTTGGGTGGCGTCTCCATGCAGCTCCCGAGTGAATTTAACCCCGGGGGGGATTGCAGCGGGGTGGGGAACAGCAGGCACGAGGTGACAGGACGGGTTCTGCCCCTCCCTGTCCTCCCCCTGAGCCATTACTCACAGCTTGCGCGCTGCCTGTGGATTTTCACCTGGAATGCCACCCCCGTGGCTCCAGGCAGGTCCCTATGGAGCTCTCCAGGCTCCCATCCAGGACTGGACACCCTCGACCATGGCATGAGGCAACAACGCTTGGCACTACCCAGCCTGGGCTGACTTTGGCATTTTAGGCCCTAAATCCCCTTCTAAAACAACAGAACTTGGCCCTAAATCCGCTTCTGCCAACTTGGACAAGAAACAGTGAAATGGGTTTAATTCTTACTCTCCTGCCCTTCCTTCCCAGAGCCAGCACAGGCACTGGGCTTTCAGAAGGTTTGAGTGCTTTGCTGCTGAACTGGGAGGTTTCTCCTCCAGCGACAACCTAAACACTCCAGCAGCCGCGTGAGGCATCCCCAGGACTCCTGGGCACCAAGGGGAGCAGACCAGAGCCACCTCTGAAACACTCTTTTCAAGAATCCCAGTGAGCAGCCCCAACAAATCCCCGCTTCGTGGCTCCCCCGTGACTCCTTTCCTCCTTCCGCCTCCCCCTCACCCTCTCACCCCTCTCCTTGTTGCTTTCCAGGAGATCATACCCGAGGCCGTGCTAATCCGGCTGGGGATTACGCACGAGGGATCTCTATCGATTTTCCTTTTCCCCTTTCACAGAAATAATAAAAGGCTGCATTGCAGGGGTTTGGGAGCTGCTGGGGATGAGAGCGCACTTTTTGCTAACATTAAGGGTTCTGCTTGCATAAAACACTGATTTATTAGAGAACCTACAAATAATATGCTTAGTAGAGGACACGTTACGTTTATACAACTGGAAGTCCTCGTTAGTGCCTGTAATAGCTGAGACAGAATAATGCAGGCAGAGGATGTTGGCATTATTTTTATTATTATTTTTATTATTATTTTTATGTAGTGCTGTGGGTTTATGACACGTAGTCAGTCAGACACTGGGCACAGGCTCCGTCCTCTTGGGCAAGGGTTTGATTCCTAGCCATCGGATATCATTCTGTGGTGATTTCATTCTTTTTCCATGGAATTTTCATGAGACTTGAGAGCAGTTGGAAAGGAAAATCTGTCCTGCCACCTTTCCCGCATGGGAGAGGTTGTGTCTGGAAGAAAAGAGATTCTCCCACAAGCATTGGGTTCACACTGAATGGGTGAGAGTCGTGAGCTCCTGATACACGGAATCTGAAAGAACGATGGGAGACAAGCCTGGGGGGGCCCTGGCTTCAGCCAGTTATTTATCCTGGTACCTGTAATTCCACGTGTTGATGCTGCAGCGGGAGGATCCGGGCCGATCCCTCCGGGTGTGCCTCAAACCCCGAAGCCTTTGTTCCCAAATGGCACCTGGGGACAGGGCCGGGTGTCTCAGGAGGCAGACGGGTGTGGTTGGGCTGGGGTGGAGCTGCTGTTGTTGCCCCCGGGAGCTGCCCCAGGCTGGGTTTGATCTGTGCTGGAGCCGTGCTGGTCACTGGGAGGGGTCAGTCCCTGCTGAGCAGGGTGGGCACGGCCAAGGCACCAGGCTGGGGGGACAAGGAGCTGTCCCAGCTGACCCCCACTGACCCCAGACCCTGTGGAATCACACAGATGTTAAGGCTGGAAAAGACCTTTGGGACCATCGAGTCCAACCCAGCCCCACCACCGCGTTCACCACTGAACCACGTCCCCAGGTGCCCCATCCACGCAATTTTCGAACACTTCCAGGGGTGGTGACTCCACCCCTGCCCTGGGCAGCCCCTTCCAGTGCTTGGCAATGTGAGGCCATGTTCAGGAACAAAACTAAGGAGGAGTTGGAGGGGAGGCTCTGGGCACCTGTTGGTTGGTGATGAGCAACTGTTTTGATTTGGGTTTTATTTCCTTCTCTTCATTATTTTCCTTGTAATTACAATTTATTATATTATTTCTTTTGTTAACCGTCTTCCTCCGCAAGTTTTCTCACTTTTACCCATCCAATTCTCTCCTGCATCCCGTTGGCTGCGTGGGGCTGAGCTCCCAGCTGGGAAAAGAGACAGTGGGGAAAGAGAAATGAGGGATTTGCTACCCAGCCAGCAGGATGGGAGGGTCTCCTGGCAGTGGCATCCAGCAGAAGGGAAGGGAAGTTTCTGCAGCGGCAGGAGCTGCGGTGGAAGTGTCACACGGGCTGTCCCCAGCCTCCTGGGGGACACAGCAGCTGCAGCCTCAGGGAGGAGCCTGGAGAGCCCCCTGAGCTCGGCTCTTTCAAAACTCAGGACAAACGGAAAGGGAAGGATGTCCCGGTGTCAGCGGGTGGGTGCAGCTAATAAAGCCCAGCCGAGGGAGTGAGGCCTGGGAGCCGTCTCATGGTGCTGCCCACGAGCAAAACAAATGTTCAGCTCCCAGGCAGGGGCACGGCTGAGGAGAATGAGCCGATGTTTCCTCTCATTGCCTTGGCAGAAGGTTTAGCAACAGGCAGATCCTCCTCTCAGCCCCCTCCCCTCGAGGCGCAGGCAGGACCTGGTGCCTGCTGGCAGAGATTTGCCAAGAGTAAAGAGCAAAGATGAGGCTGTTCCCACTGACTCCTGCTAATCCTCCTCCTGACACAGCCCGGGGTCATCCTGTGCTGCTTGGTATTGATTTATTTAGATTTATCCAGAATAATCACGGGCGCTCCTTTGCACACTCCAAGGACGTGTGAAGGTCTCTGAAGCCAGGCGGATCACCAGCCCTCGCTCCCTCCTTGCCACATCCCTTCTCCCAGCAGAACTGGGACAAAAACAGTGAAATGGGTTTAATTCTTACCCTCCTGCCCTTCCTTCCCAGAGCGAGCACAGGCACCGGGCTTTTCAGAAAGGTTTGAGTGCAGCATTTTCCGTCATTTCCCTCCCGTGACCACATGGTCACAGCGAGGGCTGGTTCTGGGCGGTGCCCTCCGCAGGACATTGGTCTTGAAGGGCTGATGGGTTTATAAAATCCTTCTTTAAAGCCACAACCGGTGAAAAAAAGTCATGGGGCTCTCTAGTGCAGAGCCCAGTGTGCGCACCCTGGGTGTGAGGGGAGTTAGGATGAGCTCAGGAGCTGCAGGTCCTTCAAGGAGTGTAGGTGCAGGGCTGGTGCCTCACGTCCCCGGGCCTGGTTCTGAGCACACAGGACGCTGGGGAGTGTCAGGCTGTGCCTGATGTCCCTGCTGTGCCAGCTGCTCCATCTGTAGCTGCGGGCTTTACGACTCCATAACATTTTTATTCCCCCTCACTGCGATTAGAAGGTTCCCAGCCACCTCTCCGGGAGAAAACACCTTGTCATTCGGGAGCCGAGAACATCCTGAATGCTCCCAGCTCCTGGGACGCTCAGTATCATTGGGCACTCCTTTTCCCAGGAGATTTGGCAGCTGTTCCTTCAGATGTTCCCTTAGGGCAGACTCCAAACTGTATCATTCCAATGAAACGGAATGCCTGGATCCTGCCTTTTGCTCCAGCAACGGATTATTTCTCCGGGATGACCACAGGGAGCTGAGGGTGAAAGCTCACACCACTAATCCCACTTCAGCCCTTATCACTGCCTTTAACTCCCCATTAATTAGGTTTCCTCCCTATCAGCAGCTCCAGAGCTTGAGTCCAACCAGCTGAAAGTCACATTTGCCTCAGTGAATGGCGTGGCTCTGAAACCCAGCTTCAGTTTCCGAGGGGACTTCCCAACCGCTGCAGCAGGGTAACAGCCAGCAGATTGTGGGGAGAGAATTTGCTGTTCACTGCTGGAATCGCTCACCGCTTTCCAGGCTAATCAGTAATTGTGATAGCTATCACCACAGTTATGAGGCTGTCACAGCCTCAGCTCCCGGAGAAATTGGCCATCCAGACAGCTTCTGAAGAAGTTAACTTGGAGTTTGGGGAATACAGAAGAAAATTGTTTCTACTGGGGCATTATTAGAGGTACTTACCACTGCACTAAATTTAGACACCTCTTTAAACTGAGCTCATTCCAAAAAATTTACGAGTTACTTAAATAAACAGGTCCCATTTACCTGAAACTCTCGAAATCAAACAAAATCAAGGTGCAATCAGTTCACAGATTCTGTTTGTCATGGAGATGCAGCAGAGAGATGTAATTTGTCTCCTAATTTCCACGCGGAGATTTGTGCTGAGTCCCAGGAACGCAGCAATCAAACACATTTAGATCCTCAGACGCTGTCACAGCTCCTTCGTGGCCTCTCCGCTGGGTGGAATCAAAGCCTGTGCCGACTCCATGTCACCCACCCAGAGGTCACAGAATTTCATTAGGAAATGAGATAAGAAATGAATCATTTCCCACAAACGTGAGGAAATTCTGGCCTCAACTCAAGGCTTAAGCCTGAAGTGTGGAGATCCAGGCCAGGCCAGCCCCCCGGTGATCCAGAGCCCCACGGTCCCTGCAGCATTCCTGCCTCCCTGGCTGGGCTGGAATGTTTAACCTGAGCCAGCGAGGTCTTTGCTGAGGGCCTGAAGGGAAGATGTCCTTTGGGAAGCTGCTCCATTCGTCGTTTCACGTATCTTTTACTCAATATCTCGTGACTGATTTCATCCCTCGCCCCAAGAATACTCGCACAAATATTGATTTTCCATGAACCCCACGTGGGTTTAGATCAGCAGGGTGATGCACAAGGCAACTCAGATGTATTCCCAGGGAAGGCTGGGAATTATTGATGTGGTTAGACAGGAATAAAAGCCTTCTTTTCCCAGCCCAGGCTGCTGGGTTGGGTGGTTTGGAGTGCTGATCCAGGCGGGTTTGCTCGGGGTAAGGAACACCCCAAAGGAGGAAGGAAGCTCAACCCTTTCTGTACTTCTTTGTTTAGACTGTTTTAGAATGGGGGAAAATTGAAAAATAGGGGAGCTTATTATGGGATTGATGGGAAAAACTCCTGGATGGTGGCTGCTGAAATCTGAGCTAGGCTTGGCAAGGCAGTGGGGAACCTCTGGCCTTGCCCAGGTTTCTTCTTTCATTTTAGATCCTAAAGAATCTCTTCTCCATCGATGGAAATGATGATTAATTACCCTGTAAGACAAGGAATATTTTTTGCCATCGAGAAATCCCTCCTGTTTGACAGTATTGACTCGATTCCTCCAGTGAAAATTGCCCGTACCAGAGTTTCTCCCAGAAATGACCAGGGGATAAATGATGTGTGTTCATCATCTCTAAATCAAAGCATGTGGTGTGACTCACCCCTGGCCAGCTCTGTCGTTGTTCTTATTATAGGATCTCCTACAAAGGTCACATTTAACTACCAAAAATAAACCCACAGCCCAAAATCCCTTCGTTCCTCAGCAAACAGTGGGAGCAAATGTAGGCTACTCCTGTATTAAAAGTACAGATCCAGGTCACTGAGCTGACCTACTTGGGGGATATTTTAGGGCTTCCCAAAAGATTTCACGTCCTCCAAATGCCAATCTTATTTCAGCTCCACACATCAGCATAAGTCTTCTTCCTTCAGAGGGGACTCTTATTTAGATGTGGATTTTATCAAAGTTTAATATTTCTTATATGAAACTCAGTGAAAGCTGAGGTGAACTTGACTCCTGTGGTTGGCAGCGGGAGGAGGACGTTAACAAAACCTTATTTTGGTCCCAAATGATCCAAACTGATTCCCACCTTAGTGCCTGGGACAGCGATGTGTAATTCCACCAACACCAGAGAGCAGAGACCTTTATTTAAAAGCTGCTGTTCCGAGAGCAGTGTCTGAACTCAGACAGGGACAGAACCCCGCAAACAACCTCATTTCCAACCTCATTTTCAGCTCACACGATGCTGTTTTCTCTGTGAATGAGTGTCCTTAGCCTTTGCCTCCCAAGGAGAATGATGGTTCGAGCCACCTCTGCAGCATTTCCTCCTGGGCAGTCTGGGGAGGTCTCTGCCCTGTGCTGGTCTCTCTGTGTGGTTCTGTGTGAGGTGCTGAACGTTCTGTCCCCTGTGCAGGAGCTCTGCCCTGCCCTCGGGGCTGCCTTGGCACTCTGAGGCCCCTGTGGGAGCCTGGATCTCCTGCCAGCCAAGGAATCTGATTCCACCCGAGCTGTCTATGTATAAACAGTCCAGGTAACTCTGAGTTAGTCCAGGGGGCTTTCAAAGACCCTCTCAAACCCATGGGATACATTTAGGTACTTCCAAAATCTGATCTTGTCACGCTCTTGCCAAACTTCCCCATCTGACAGCAGGAAGGGCAGGACAGAGTCACCCCTCGTCCCAAGAGGGACGTGAGGAACCATCAGTGGGGTGTTTGAGCTCAGAGCCTCTCAGGGCACAGGGAGAGTCAGACAGAGCATGGAACCCACGAGGCTGTTCCAGGAGAACAGGAATCCCGCAAGTTTGGAGCTGGAGAACTCCCTGCAGGGCTCTGCCCAGCCCTTCTCCACCTGTGGGACTGGGATGGGCAGGGGCTGCCCAGGCTCTGCCCTCTGGTCCCACCCAGGGGTCACACCCTGCCTCCTGCTGGCCTCACAAACAGCTCAGGGTTTCTAGGGGTGCGTTTTCCCCCGTGGCAACACCTCATCTGTCCCCGGTGTTCCGTGGCCCACGAAGAACAAGGAGCATCTCCCTGAACACTCAGATTTCGGTGACAGCCATCGCTCTGCCGAGCCCCAGACGCATCTTTTGAAAGAAACCAATATTTTTGGGACAGCATCCACGAAGGAGTAGAGTCAGGTGGCAGCTCGAGGTGTGAGACACTGGGGAGGTATCTCCTGGTGGGAGTGCGGGATAGCACAGCCACGACCCCAGGGGACCCTAATTAACCAGTGGTGCTACGAGAGCAGGGCCATTAAACCCAGCCTCGTGCATTTCATTCTAATCACATCTGCAGACAGAATAATACTTCCATAAGCCTTCGGCTGGAATTGATTTCTTTTTTTTCCTGTACACCAGGAATTGAAATCGAGGCCAAAATGGTTGGAAATTATTTAGCAGTTACTAAGAATTAAGGAAAAAACCCTTTATTGTTAACCAAAGTGGATTAATTTCTTTTTTTCATTATTATTATTATTATCGAGGCTCTATAATGTACTTCCCTCAGTTTGTTAGCTCAGCTGAGCTGAGGAGGGGGTTGCTGGCGTGGCTGGGCTTGGAGGTGGGTGCCGTGGGACTGTCCCCGATGGACACGTGGCCTTCCAGAGGTCCCAGGGTGCGACACCACGGGGCAGGAGATGCCATCAGCACTGAACAAAGGGAACCTGTTAACAGCCAGGTCTGGGTGGTCCGTAACTCCACAGGGTGCACAGGAGCACTCCAGGTGCCCGTTATCCATGGATTGCTGTGCCTTGGCACCCTGGAGGTCGCTGCCTGTGCCATCGCAGGTCTGTGTGTGCCCGGGACAGCAGCAGGAGCTGCCTTGGGCCGCCCTCAGTCCCAGCTCAGCGGCTCAGCCTGGGGGATAGAGGGCTCTGGGGAGATATCACAGCACCTTCCCGTGCCTAAAGGGGCTCCAAGAGAGCTGGAGTGGGACTTTTCCAAAGGACACAGACAAGGGGAATGGCTTTGAGTGGAAGGAGAGCAGCCTTAGATCAGATATTGGGAAGAAATTCCTCCCTGTGAGGGAGGTGAGGACCTGGCACAGGGTGCCCAGAGAAGCTGTGGCTGCCCCTGGATCCCTGGCAGTGCCCAAGGCCAGGTTGGACAGGGCTTGGAGCAGCCTGGGATGGTGGGAGGTGACCCTGGCATTGTCCAGCCCCTTCCCTCTTCCAGCCACCTCTGCCGACGGTGTAACCTCTTAGGAAATTCGATTTCCAGTTGTTGCTGGCCCAGATTTCCTGGAGGGGTAGGGAGGGACCAAACCGTGTTTTTCACTCAGGGACACCCAGACTGAGAACTCCCAGCCCGGGGTTTCCTGCGTGACTCAGGGCAAGGCAGCTCCTGCTGGTGCGGCTGTAACTGGAGCCGCTCCGACGGGATACAGCTCCACGCCTGCCATCACACTGCTCTGGTAATTAGCCTCTATTAGCAATTAGCGTTGGAGGAATGGCAGAGCTGTGAAATCAACTTCCATACGCGCTTTGGGAGGTTTACTGGGTGGCCCAAAAGTCTTGTCTCGGGTCTGGGAGTGGAGGGCTGTCCTGCCAGGACCGGAGCTCAGCCTGAAGCCAGCTCCCCGCACAGCAGGCACGGGCAGGGATTTCCTTCTCCTTCGCCAGGATGACTGGAAGGAGCTGCAGGACTTTTCCCAGCTGCACTTCTTGTTCAGCGTGGGCTCCTTGGGAGGTTTTGGACGTTGGTTTTGCTGGTGAAGAAAGAAACCAGGAAGGGTGGAAATGGAAAGTCCCAACGTGGCTTTTCTCTCTCTGACACAGCAGCTTCAACAGGAGGGCTGGGGGCTCTCTGGTGTCTGAGGGGTTTGGCTGCCTCAGAGCACCCAGAGGGAGGAGTGGGAGGGAATCCTTTGGTGCAGGGAGGTGCTCACAGGGCTCAGGGCTGGTCCAGCTCTCATTCAGCGCAATTCTGGGCACAAAACTGGGCTTTTCTTGGGCACGGGCAGAGGAGGGCTCAGCCCGGAAACCATAAACTCTGTGCTGTGGGGCCATGAAAATTACGGGGAATCGGGAATGGGGACTTCCAGGAGGGCAAATCTGAGCAGAGACCTGTTCTTCTACCTCCAGTGCCTAAATCTTTGTAAAATCAGGATTTTACTGGACGAAGCAGCGTCCAGCTTTTGGAGCAGCCCGTTCACTGCCACACCAGGCACTAATTCATGTCTGCGTTTGCACGAGTCTGCACGGATCCACGTTTAAGCCTAACTATTCATGTTGCTTTCTAATTAACTGGAATATTTTTATATCGACCCGCCGTGAGCGAAGGTGACCTTTGTGTCAGCCACACGTCCCTGCCCCTTTGCTGAAGGGCTGGTGAAGCCCTGTGCAGGCTGATTTGCTGTTTGGGGTGTGGGGCTGCTTCTCATCAGCCCCTCCAGCTCCCATCACCAAGCCCATCAAGTTTATTTCTGCTTCGTTGGCTCTTTCTACTGTAAGCTCATGTCAAAACAAATCCAGCATTTTGGTGGCTTCTTGCGAGAAACACAGCCCTGTGAAGAGCACCAGTAAGAGCTGAGGGCTCTGCGTGTGCTGCTGAAAATTATATTGGCCTCTTCTGATTCTCTTTCGCATTCCAAACTTTATTGCAAACTTAATCAGGTGTTTGGGAAAACACTAACGCCGTGCAAATAGAGATTGACAGAAAACTATCTTGGAATAAATAGAGCTGCTGGAAAATATACAGGATTTCAGACTGTGGGGGAATGACAATGTCACAAGGAGGCAATTTCACCAAAAAGGCTGCCTTGAGGGAATAAATACATGTGTGGTTATTTGTGTGGGCTGGGAGTGGAAAGAACCACTGGAAACCGGGTGCAAAACTGTGGCAACGTGTAGGGCAAATTGAGGTGGCTCAAGGGGAGCAGAATCAAACTTCAGACGGAAGCAGCTGCTTCCTTTTCCATTTCCTGCAGGGAAACATCCTGGAAATACAGAAAAACGTTCCTAAAAGCTGCCTGTGTCCCCGGTGCTGCCTGTGCCACTGCTTCCATCAGTGATCACCGCCCTCAGAACAGCCACAAGTCCCCATTGGAGCAGCCCTCCCGTGGGGAAAGCAACTGTGGGGAGATCTTCCATAAAAACAGATCCCTCCTGAGATCCATTGGGTGTTTCAGCCTGTAAAATGATCAGATTAATTCATGCCTGGCTAACACTAATTAGAATCCTCTCATCAGTTCCCTGGTAGCCCCAGGAGTGGAAATACCTGGCTCAGGTGCTGTGTGAGGTGCCAGGTCCCTCCCTGCTCCTGCTTTTGAGCACAGTATGGGGCACACAACCAGGATCAGTGACACTGAGTGTCCCAGCCTGTCCCCCCTCTCTCCCTCACCTGCTTCATGGTGCCACAGTCGTGGTGACAGCCAGCAGGATGAAGGATACTAGGGAGGGTTCAGCACTGAGCACTAATTAACAGCCAAGATATCAACTGCAGTCAGGGGCCTGCCCCAGACAACACAAATATGGGTTACCAGACAGCCTGGCACAAGAAAAAACAATTTCTGTACAATTTCTGAACGGTTCCTGACCATTGCCAGCATTTCTGGAGAGGAAAAAGGCTCGGGAGGTCTGGTTATTCCCTTCAGCCACAGACAGCAGCTTCCAAGCACTGAGGGAAAGGGAAACAAACGGGAGGAAAAGGGGAGGAACATCACCTGCTGCTGGTGCTGCTGCTGTTGGGTGCTTTTTGTCTAAAATCTGCCTAAAATCTGTCCCCTGGTGCCCTGCCCATCCCTCCGACCTCACCTGCCTGGGGAACATCCCTGGTGTGGCTCGAGGGGTTTGGTTCTGCTCGGGGTTTGATCTCACGCAGTTCTGGAATCACAGAAACACCGAGGTTGGAAAAGACCTCCCAGACCGCCGGGTCCAACCTTTGGCCACACGAGGACCACGCAGGGGAGGTGCTGCAGAACCTGCCCCGTCCCTGAGGAGCCGCCTGCTCCTCAGGATCCAGCTCTGAATGCCCATCATTATCCCCAAGGAGAGGATCCTCGGGGCTGGGATGGATTTTGCAGTCAGTGACTCAGGGCTGTGCTACCTTGGGGCTCTCCGGACCATCCTCTGTGATTTTGGGAAATTCCTGCCTTACCAGGCACAGGTCATATCCCTCTCTGCCTGTCCTGGTCTGACCTGGCCAGCACCATTCCTGTTCTGCTGTGGAAGGGAGCATTCCTTCAGGTCAGTGCAAAGAAGGATTTTAAAGAAAAATGAGAAAAGATCCACAAACCTGTGAGAAAGTGAGAGCCTGGAGGCTCAGCTCCAGAGCCATCAATCCGGGCTTCAGCTCCACCAGATGCTAAGGACAATGGGAAGGAACAGATTCCCTCTGGAGCACTGTATTAGACATCATTCTTTTGGGATGAAAGCTGGACTTGATGATCTTTGGGCGTATTTTCCAACCTTAATGATTCCGTGATTGATGGTTCCCCCTGACCAGAAGTCAGCAGATCGTAACTGGGGTGAGCTGGGTCTAACCCCTCCCCTCTGGTGACAGCCTGAGTGCAGTGCAGAGCCACCAGCGCTCAAAGAGAGGGAGGAAAGGGAACACGAGGACAGATGTGACAGCAGGAATAGCAAAATATTGGCGAGCTCGTGGTGCTTGCTCTGATCTCTACTCTCAAGCATAAAAAAATGAAATAAAAAGGTAATGATAGCAACTGTTCCTGTGAGTCACCAAAGGATTTCAGGGAACACAGGGAGCAGCCCAGCCAGCTAATTTGAATTGGAGCTGGGTATCTCAGTCCCTGTTGTAAATGTCCCGGTGAAATAAAGCCTTGCAGAAGAAATCAGATAATTAACTGATCCACCAGCATTTCATCCGACACTTTGGAGCAGAACAAGCTTTGGCAGGAACCCAGTGGTTCCAGGAATCCTGACCAGCACAGGCTGATCTGCAGCTCCTGGGCTTCAAAGAAAAGGAAAGAAGGGAGTGTTTTGTAGTGAGAACTCCGACAATCCTTCCTCTCTCAGTGGCCACCCCAGGTGCTCTGAGTCTGGGGGGACCCACAGGGAACCCAGCCCAGTGCTGGGAGATTTTATTTATTCCAGGGAATGTGTGTCCCAAGCCCCACAGCAGTGACCCCCCCCCAGTTCTGCATCCGGGTGCCCCGAGTGACACAGGGTGTCCCTGCCACTCTCAGGGTGTCCCTGCC
>VXAZ01001431.1:442019-462212 GCA_013399875.1 Gymnorhina tibicen | reverse complement strand
TGACCAGCACAGGCTGATCTGCAGCTCCTGGGCTTCAAAGAAAAGGAAAGAAGGGAGTGTTCTGTAGTGAGAACTCCGACAATCCTTCCTCTCTCAGTGGCCACCCCAGGTGCTCTGAGTCTGGGGGGACCCACAGGGAACCCAGCCCAGTGCTGGGAGATTTTATTTATTCCAGGGAATGTGTGTCCCAAGCCCCAGAGCAGTGACCCCCCCCCAGTTCTGCATCCGGGTGCCCCGAGTGACACAGGGTGTCCCTGCCACTCTCAGGGTGTCCCTGCCACACTCAGGGTGTCCCTCCCACTCTCAGGGTGTCCCTTCAGCACTCAGGGTGTCCCTCCCACTCTCAGGGTGTCCCTGCCACACTCAGGGTGTCCCTCCCACTCTCAGGGTGTCCCTGCCACACTCGGGGTGTCCCTTCAGCACTCAGGGTGTCCCTGCCACACTCAGGGTGTCCCTGCCACACTCGGGGTGTCCCTGCCACTCTCAGGGTGTCCCTTCAGCACTCAGGGTGTCCCCTCTGCTTGTCAGCAGATGCCTCCCAGAAGCCACCCCACGGCCTGCAGCTGCTGATAAGCAGCCTGCCAGATGTTCCCTGCCGCTTGGCACCAAACGTGTCCCTATCCCGAGATTTCCCAATTCATCCCGGAGCCCAGCAGCCCAGGAATTCACCTGTAGAGCGGGGTTAATTGCTTTCAGGCAAACATCACCCCTCCAGCTGTACTTGCTCAAAATAGCAAGTGAAATCTTGCAGGAGTTTATCTGAACTACGAGGAAGATTCGGTTCCTGGTTACAAAATTGGGAGTGCAGTTGTAAAAGAGGAAAGAAGTAAGAAAAAAATGCAAACTTAGAGCCCCCCCACCCCTCGGAGCTCCTGTCTCTGTGGGTTTCTGGATCAGATCAGGGTTGTAGGAGGAAGGGCCAGCTCTGCAGGATGAGCTCTGCCCTGCCCAGGCATATTCATGGGTTTCTCGCTGCTGCTGAATGCAGATGAAGTTTTGAAAGGGGATGGGAAGAGCCTGCTCACGTTGGTTCTCAAATATATCCTTATTTTCTGCAGGAGAGGAGGCTCAGGGGGGCCCTTGTGGCTCTGCACAAGTCCCTGACAGGAGGGGGCAGCCGGGGGGGTCGGGCTCTGCTCCCAGGGAACAGGGACAGGAGGAGAGGGAACGGCCTCAGGCTGGGCCAGGGGAGGCTCAGGGTGGACACCAGCAGGAATTTCCTCATGGAAAAGGTGCTCAGGCCTTGGCAGGGGCTGCCCAGGGAGGTTTGGAGTGCCCATCCCTGGAGGCGCCCAAGGAATTCCTGGAGGTGGCACTCAGTGCTCTGGACTGGGGATGAGGCACAGGTTGGACTGGATGATCCTGGAGGGCTTTTCCAGCCTCAGTGATTTTGGGATTCAGTGTTCCTGTGCCTGTGCCGTGTCAGCTGCAGGGGCACAGCCAGCAGAGCCCTTTGGCTGCAGGAGCTGAGCTTGCTGAGGTGCTCTGTGGCTCTGGAGGTGACTCTGGGGTTCCTCAGCACGATGATTTCATGAATTGGTTGGGGAATCAGTGGCTGAGGTTCGTTCTGCAGGACCCTGAGGGGAGCAGCTCCCTGCCTGCTCTCCACAGGGTGACTCCCAGAACCTGTGTGAGTCTCTGCACCAAACCACCCCTGCCTGGCACCCCCAGAGACCTTCACACGCGTGATACAGGATTCCAAAGTTCTTCTAAAACTGGAGGATTTCCCAAGCCCTGCAGAACAATTGCATAATGATGAAAGGGCTTATAAACCCCTCAAAGGTTTCTTTTTCTCTCTTTCTGGGGCCATAAATGAAATGTTTTATTCACACCCATACTCCCGTGGGTTCAGTTTCTCTAATAAGAGATGCCACAAATGAAACTCTTACACCAGCATTGGATTAGGGTATTTTGTCATTAAACTGCTTAGAATTGTTTTCAGGCTTTTGCTTTAACTTGGATACATTGGTTCATCCTTAGTTCTCGCAGTGAAATTTCCATTTTCCTTTGCCTGTGTTTGATTCCAAAGTGCTTCAAAGCAGCTTTCCCGGTGAGATCCGGAACCGGGGAGGGGATGCTGTCCCCAAACACGGCTGCGTCTCTTTTCCTGAGCAAACAAAACCACCAAGACAGTTCCGGAGGAAAACATGGTTGTGTTTGTTATTGGGCACGTTCATCATCTAACAGCAATGCCAACAAGGGTTAGTGCCAGAGATGTGCTTTATCCTAACGGGGGTGATAACTCGTGGTGTGTGCTCTGTGAAGGAGGAGGGTTCTGAGCTCTCCCTGGCATCGTTTTCCTGAGGCAGGGTGGGGACAAGCTGAGCGTCCCCAGCTCTGTGTCCCACCTGGGCGGGCAGGGGCGAGCCCTGGCGCTGCTGGGTGACCTTTCCAAGTGGCTGTGCTGGAGGATCTCAGTCAAATACTGCCCTGGCTGGGTGTTCTGCAGAGCTCAGCCTCTCATTGGTCCTTCCCTGCCCCTGGAAAGGCTCTCCCTGTTCCACCCCTGGAGTCTTTATTGGACACATCACCCAGGGAGAGAGGGGCACCAAGGCCTCTCCATCCACTTCCAGCTGCTGTTTGAAGTGTCTCGCTCTGCGTGCAAGGGGCACAGGTTCCCTCTTGAGTCAGGGAACTGAAACTGGCACTTCCAGGAGAGCAAGGGAATCCTTCTGCAAACGGCCGCCAAAACCGGGAGTGCTGGGGGCTCGGTGTTTGTCCGGTCAGGGTCATCACTGCTGGACAACCCAGCCAAAAATCTCTCTCACACCACTGTCTGAGAACAGCTCACTGTGGAGAGATCCAGTGCCTTTCCTGCCACGCAAATTTACTCTTTTCTTGGATTTCCTGCCTTGCTGGTGCAATTCCCTCCTCCCCGTTTGTGCCAGCGGGCCTTGCCTTTTTCCATCACTGCCTTCTGTGTCGCTGGTAAAGAGCACCCCTGGGAAAGCAATTGCTCCATCCATTGTGGTGGCCACCAAAAAGGTGTGGGAGGGCCTGTGGGATCCCAGGGACGAGGAGGGGTGTGAATGTCCCACCCGTGGTGAATCTGCTGGGGAATGGCCACCAGGCCAGGCTTTGATCCACACAGGAGCCTAAGCCTTGAGAATTTAGCCTGAGGGATAGGCTGAGTGTTCCCACGGGTTTGGTGGCTCTGGCACAAGGAAATCCTGCTGTGTCCACTGCCTTGGCGTGCCGTGCCGTGGGAGAGCACAGACAGAAATCAGGGAACAGCCGAGATCAGCGGGGTGTGGGCGGTGGCCACGGCCATGACCTCCAGCGAGGAAGGGACATCAAACACCCTGGCGAATTTAGAGATTTGTGCCATCACAAAAGCAGCCTCGGGGTGTGGTGGGTGTTAAACCAGTGCATCCCAGCAGCTGCATGGCCTGGGGGATCCGGCCCACGGCAGAACCCAAATGTTTTGTTGATTGCAGTCATAAACAATAAAAGTCCCTTGGAGATTTCGAATGAAAGTGAGCAGAAAATACAACCTGGTGGTACAATTTTCAATCAGCAGCCAAAGCCTGGTTCCCAGTCATGCTTTCGGCATATATTTATTAATGGTAATTAGCACAAGTTGTTCAGATGTGTCTGCTAGAAGGCAACATCAGCATATCTCACACTGCTGCCTTTCCCGGGGAGGGCTCCGTGTGGTACCTGAGAACAGTCCTGCTGCTTCTGTAATGAGATCTTTATTATTCCAATAATTATCATGGATGGGAATAATATTTTACACTTAGAAAGAAAGCTTATTCTGAAAGGATCCCCACAGGCCTTCCAATCCTCTTCAGTGCAGGGCACTCCTGCAAAGGCCAGCGGCTCTGCCTGGCACCACACTCAGAGATAATGGACCCCAGGACATTTTGCCCCTCCAAAGGTCTCCCTAGGAAAAGGACCTTTTATTGCCATTCTAACAGCTTTTTTTGAGAGCAGGGATCACTAGGAGTCACCATAAAATTGTATTTATGGATCTGTTTCCCAAAGAATCCTCCATCCTTGGGGCATCCCAGCGCTGCCCGCACAACACCAGAACCGGCCGAGCACGGCCAGGGCTGGCTCCCTGCTGCCGCCTTGGTGACAGTGACACAACTCAGCCCAGCCACGTTCTGGAAACCTTCCCTGCCCTGCACACAAAGGACGGGATGGACAAAACACAGGAGCCACAGCAGCGGTGGCACCGCTGGCTCCCAGAGCAGGGCTGGCACCTGTGCCTTGGGCAGGGCACACGTGTCCCTCCGAATATTCTCCAGCATTTTGCCAAGTTTTCCATAACTGCATTTCCACCCCCCCTTCAGAAACCCAGTATTAAGCAGCATGAGAGTTTTTCCTAGAAATGTTTCCCTCCTGTGCAGCCCCCATTTCATATGATCAGTCTCACCTTTTAACTGTTCCTTACCAGACCACACGAAACAGTTTTCCTCCTTGCCTGGCTGCTTAATCACTGCTCTCCCGAGCCGTGCATAATTTAATCCCTTTAACCTCTCCTGTTTAGCTTGTCCTTCGCTCGTTTTGGGGCTGTTCTGAAGGCCCTCTGCCTCCTCTGTGCCTTGCGGTGCTGACGCACCAGTCCCGCTGCGCTGCCCGGTCTGTGTCAACGCGTGGGGTTCCTCTGGAATTTCGGGTTCCTCCCACTGCTTCTTTCCCCTCTCAGTGGCTGGCTTTATCGACCAGCGGTCTGCTTGCAAAGACGCCTCCCTCTCGTTCCTTTGGGAAGCAGCCGGGAGGTTCCCCCCAGAGCCCCCTCAGCACGGCCCCGGCTGGAGCAGCTCCCACCGAGCACGAACATCCAACGGGACCTCATTACCGTCCGCTGCTTCCCGAGGCAGCGCACCCCAGTTACCGGCTGGGAAATAATTACAGCCCACGAGTCTCCAGCGTGGGGGCCTCAGCTTCCCTCCCCGCTCTGCGTCGCTGCTGCTGCGGGTGCTGCGGGTGCTGCGGGTGCTGCGGGTGCTGGCACAGCTCTCCCCTTTCTTCGGCTGCTGAGCGCACCCAATGCCAGGAAAGCGTTTGCTGGAGGAGTAAAAGTGAGATCCATTCTCCGAGGGCTTGTCTTGTACCTGCCAGAGGCGTTTCAGAAGCATTTGATGCTGCTCACCCCGTAAGCAAAGACTGGAAGCTGGGAGGTACGGCCCCAGTTCTGTCTGCTGCTCTGGGGAATTTTATTTTATAGACACCTGTTTTATCGATACCTGTTTTATATACACCTGTTTTATACACACCTATTTAAAAAACCGAAGCAAAGAAAGGAGAGCAGTTACTTGCAGCAGGCTCCTGCAGGGCTTGAGTTCCACGCCACCAACCACAGCAGCAAAGCCTCTGCACAAAAGGCCCGTGTGGACACTTCTGCCCACGAGGTCCCAGGTTGAAAACCCCGGGTGTAAATTAGGCGAATTTATATTAAAAATGGGCTCTGTGGCTTTACTTTGCTTTGTCTGGCTCTTCCTCCAGCCTGGCAGCAAAAGGGTGCTGGGTGTGATGGGGTGTTCAGGAAGCCCCTCAGCCCCAGAAGGGATTTCAGGGGGCCAGAGCCTCCCCAGTCGCTGGCTGTGCATCCAAAGGGAGAGAAGGAGGAGAGGGAAGCTCCTGATGTGTGCACTGATAACAGAACCATCACCAGGGCTGTCTCAGATTCTCACTCTGACCCCAGGGTAAACATTTCGTTAGCCCCCAGCGAAGGTGCAAATATCTGGTGGTTGCTTGTACAGTGATTTTTAACTCTCTGAGTGCACTGGGCTTCTCTCCTGTGTCCCAGCAAGCCCAGATTCCAGGGGGGCTGGGGAGCCCTTCCTGGGGAATGGCTGCAGCAGGGAGGAACTTGGCAGTACAAATCCCATTTTCACTCAGTGCACAGGTTCCACCCTTACAGATCCGGGCTCTGAAAGGTTTTGGGAGCACTGTTTGGAGACAGATGTCCTGCACAGGGCTGTGAGCAATGGCAGAACATCTTTAGCTGATGCCTGAAGAACTCAAGGCACTGCCACACAGTGCAGACCTTTAATTGCCAGTCAGGTCCCATCACTCTCCCAGAATGAGACAATTCCTATCAGATGAAGCCCTCAGAGGCCAGGATTGCCATGGAATGTGACAGTGCCTTTTACTAGAAGCTGTTTTGTCAGGGTTTTTTTGCTGTACCTGACAGAGTATTGGTCCAGCCCTCCCGTTGTCACATCCTTGTCATGTGTCCCTTTCAATTTATGCAGTGGAAAAGGCTCTGCCGTGACCCAAACCCAGCCGTTTGTGCTGGAATTGTCCCTGGTGGGAAAAGGCCGCTCCTGTGAGTTTGCAGGATGTGTCATTGATGAATTAGTTCATGGAGGGCTGAGCACTGAGGCGCAGACCAGCCAAAACGACGAGTTAAGGCTGGCACTGGAAGAAAAGTTTGAGAAGTCAAACACTCAGAGAACTTCAGCAAGTCTGTATTCCATGGATTAAAGCAAAAAAAGGAAGGCAGTGGGGGTGGATTAAAGCCATATCCAGAAGAATTGTAGCCCCAGAAAGGAGACACTGGACACTCCTTGCTCTCTCCAAGGTCAAACCCACGCTGAGCTGGTGAAAGGCAAGGGAAGGAACAAAAACCAGACAGGGAAATTAAAAATGGATACATTTAAAGCGGAAATACAGACAGGTTAGAAATGATGGCCCAAGAAAGCCCAAATTTGCAGAAAGGAGGCGATCAGGAGAATTTGGAGGCCACGGAGAAGAGGAAGAGGGCAGATGCTGGCAAAGAGATCTAAGGGATTGAATTGCTGCAGCAATGAATATGCAGCAGAAATCAGCACAGAGGGAAATGAGGTGGGGCAGGGAGGGGCAATAAAAGTAAGAGAAGTCGGTGTCCAAGCAAAACAGGGCAGAGTATAAGGAAAGTGAACCAGGAGAGAAGAAAGGAGACTGTTCTCAGGCAGGACACAAAGGGAAAAAACTGGAAACAAGAGCAGCAGAAAGGTCCCTGCGGTCAGACAGTCTTGGTTAAGCATTTCTTGTCAGGGAAAGGAGGTGCAGTGAAGAAAGGAAAGGACAAATGTGAGCCAGCAGGAGTGTGAAGAGCAGTAAAAACACGTCAGAGCACCTAAATGGGTCAGCGTGAAAGGGCTGGGGCATCTCTGTCTGAACAGCAGCAACAAAACACCCGAGGAGATGTGAAGGAGCTGGGAGAGTTCAGGGACACGGAGTGGTTGAGGCTGGGCCTGGGGTGTGCAGCCCTCAAGGGCTGGACGGGGGAGGTGGGAACGTGATGGAAAGGGGAGAAAATCAAGGAGACCACGGCAGTGAAAGTGAGCCATGGCCGCTCCCAGTCTGGGGCAGGATGGTAAGAGAGGTTCTGCTGGAGGAATGTTTATAGCGAGCTGAAGGTTTGCAGGGTTGGAGCTGGAAATGGGTAAACTCCCCCAAAAGTAGCATTAGTGGAGGAAATTTGTCATCAGAGGGATTTTAATACCCCAGGAAATAACAGTTTGCAGAACAAAAACAACTCCCAGCTCTCTCTGGTGCCTTGGACACGCAGTGAGTTTCTTTCCCCAAGAGCCACTCGATAAACAAGAGGCGCCACTTACACCGAGGAGCTGTGAGGCGTCACAAAAGCACCTTGGGCGGAACGAGCACAAAAGGCTTCAGATGAAATGAAATACCAGGACAAAGGACGGATCTGTGGGTAAATCTCTTCAGTGCACAAAGGAAAGCTCTCACAAACTCAGGGAAGTGTTCAGCAAAGCCTGAGGAGCTCAAGGACTTCGGTTCAGAAGCAGAACCTCAAATTCCAGGTGTAAAACTATTTGGATCTGGATTTGCAGGATTTTCAGGGGAGGGGGCACCACAGTTGACTGAATTTAGAAAAGGCATCTTAGGAATAAGCAAACCTGGAAGGAAGGAGAGCAGCTTATCCCAGCCAGGAATGTGGGGTTGCTTAGGGATGCGTTGTGTTTCCTGCACTCCACTTACCCCCAAAACCCCACAAAACAGCGGCAGAGGCCCCAGCCTCAAACCCTTAAGTCTCACACAGCATTTCCCTGATCCCAGGGGAGCTGGGGGAGCCTGGAGGCACTCGCAGGCTGCTGCAGGCAGAGCTGGCTGCAGGCTGGGGCTGACTGACAAGGAGGCAGCTGCCAAGAGGAATATATAATGCTCTGGAGATGCTTCCTTTTACCTCAGTGCAGCCACTAATTTGAATCTCTCTCATCTACTCAGCTGCCAATTTTTGAAAAAAAAAAACTTGCAGAATCTTAATTATCATAGGTGCTTCTACCATCCCGTCAGGTGGGGTTGGAATTGGCCATTGGGTTTTAAAGTTATTGAAGGAGAAGAAGTGAAAGGAATGAAAAAGTGGTTGGGTTTTTTTTCCCCCTTGGGAAACCAGGCTAAAGGAGATTGATCAGCAAAGGAGTACAACTTAGAGGTCAAGGAGCGCAGCGATGAAGGGAGAAGTGTCAAGTGTCAGAGTGAGTTACACGTCAAAGCAAAGAGAAAAAGCTCTTTGGTTATGTAAATGGAGTGAGGAGGAGAGAAGAGCAAGTGAGACTACTGCGAAATGAGGGGGATGTGAAACCACAGCCATCCTCGGCAGGGCTCCAGCATAAAAAGGAGGACTTGGCTTCCATTTTTAATGGTGTGGATGTTGACCAGGGTATGAGAAGGACAGAGACAGAGCAACACTGTGGGGAATACTGCAGGAGCTGATGCACAGCCCCAAACCACAGGTCTGGGACCAGCAGCAGCACTTCAGGCTCCAGGGGTTCTGAACGTCCCCTTGAGGTGCAGCCAGGATGCAACTGCCCAGGACCCAGTGCTGAAATGATTCCCCTGCGGCCCAGGTCAGACTGAAAATCCTGAACCTGCCCCATGAGAGAAAAAAAGGAATTCCCACCACATGCAGAATTCCAGACAGTGACTTTTTCTCGTTTTGTAGAAAGCCTGGAGAGGAGAGGAAGGTACAGGACACCCAATCAATACAGATTTCAAGAGATACTTATGATTAAATGCTTTAAACACATCTGGGTTTGTTTCCATGTGAACAGCAAGAAGGAGAGAGGGAGGAAGGAGGAAAACAAGCTGTTGCTGCAGAGAGAAATCACACTTTTGTACTCACAGGGAAAAGGAGCACCTCAGGTAATTCCTGTAGTGGCTGCCACCTCAAATCCAGCACTCCCATGGACCAGGGCGAAAGGAGAGTCTGGCACAAAGCTTGGCAGTTTGGTAAATGAAAAATCTGATTGTTCTGATGCATCTTCAGCAGAGTTTTCCCTTCCTGGAAATCTGCTCGTCTGTCCCTGTAACTGGGGGGCAGAAACGGGGAGGGCAGACTGAACAAGCTCCAAGTGGTTTGGGTTGTCCCAGCACTGCAGGAATTCAGACCAATTCCAATTTAGACCAACATGAAGAACTTTTTTTCCACAGAACGTAAGAAAAAGTGGATAAAGTGTTTCTGACCCTCTTGATCGCGCAGTTGACATTCCCTGAGGTTTGTGTAGCTCCAGGAAACTTTCTCCTTCCAAAAGCCGATGGTGCTCCAGGCATCAGGGTTGTGTCAGGGCCACTCAGCCCCAGGGGCCGTGGCCAAACACAGCCACAAAATCCACCCCTGCACGCTTCGGATCCGGAGCTGTTTGTGCCAAAACCGGGGCCGGGGCTCTCGTGCTTGTCAGTCCTGAACAAAAATCCGGGAGTTTCACCGTGTTCGCCGCATGGAAATGAAAACTGCAGGGTATCCTGATCTACAAAACTAATTAACTCGCTGATAAATTTGAAAATATCTACAGGGAGCTCATTAAGGGGGGAAACAAGAACCTCGTGAACGGTGGAGTTCACAAAGCTTAACCCCGAGGTGAGAAACAATGAGCCAAACTAAATATCACTCAGGAAAGCTCCAAAGCAGCCACAAGTTGTTACACACCCAAGGAAGGACCTGGACACAGAGAGACTCCTGGGTCGCCAGGGCACCTCTGCAACCAGGTTCTGCTCCAATTTGCTTTGCAAGAATGTCTCTTCCAGTTTTAATTCCTCTTTGAAATTAATTGAAATTTGAAATTACCGAGGTTGTCTGGTATTTGCCCCAGGAGCCAGGTTTGGGCTGTATTTCCTTACAGTGCTCCCCAGCCATGAGTTATCAGCAGGTTATGTACTTTTATTAAGATTTTTTTATGAAGATTTAAGATTGAACAAGATTTGCCTTAGGTGTAGCCCTTTAGGAGCCCTGGCAGCTCCTCCCAGCCTGACTCTTCCCTTTAACACAAGATCTTTTCCGTCTTGTCTTTATTCGGTTCCTCCCTCCCCTTTCAATTCTCCTGTAATCCTCGTTTTCCTCGGCATGGCTAATGAGTCCCTGGAGTGACAGCGTATCGAATGCTCTCTCGCAGCCCCCAGAGATGGTATCGAGCATGTTCCCTTTGTCTGAAAACTCCATTACCTTATCAGGGAGAGATATCGGATTAGCCCGCCACAATCTCCCTTGGATAAAGCCATGCTTCATCCCAGCCTATTTCCCACTCAGAGCCATGGCTTTAATTACTTCTGCCTTCAAAATCTATTTCAAAGCTTGCACCAAGCTGAGCTCCTCTTTCAGGCTCCAAACCCCACTGTCTGCCCTCCCGTATCAGGGCCCTTGGACTGGGGCAGATGTTTTGTCCCAGCAAGGGAAGGGCCCAGGGGGTTGTGCTCCCTTCTGGGCTTTGGGGCTCGGAGTCAGGAGGGGAGATCCGACGTCCTGGAGGGTGAGAAACTCCTCACAGCGGGGATTTTCTGGCGGACTGGGCAGCTGTGGCTGCTGGGAACAGGCTCACGGTCACCTCGGCTGTGGCACCACGACGCGAGTTTCAGGATCCCTTCGGGGACTCTGAAGTTGCCACTCCTCTCAGGCATCTGGGCCGAACAGGGTCTGACTGAGTGGGCCTCCCTGTCCCCATTCCTGCTCAAAGGAACCCCAGTTTACTGGTTGGAAAGCTGTTTGTCTGAGGAGATCCCCCCAGAGCTGGGGGTGTGTAGGGAACCCAACAACAAATGGCTTTTCCCCAAGCCTGGGGCTGTTCCTCCCCGGGGGCAGGACCTGCATCTCTGAGCTTAGGAGCCTCTAAGAGCAGGCGATCAGGACAGCGAGCACGGGGCCACAGGCAGGTATCTCCATCCAGGACAATCCCTCCAGGCTCTCCTCAGTGCCACCAGAATGAAACAGGCGTTTTCGAGGTACAGTTCACCGCACACCTCTGACAGAAAAGCTCCCCTGCCTGCTAAGGGAGTCTGAGCAGAGCAGCTCCGAGGGAGATGTCTGCATCAGAGGTGTCAGAAAGCACAGCCTGGGGAGTCAGGGTTCGTTTCACCCAAATTCCAAGTGTCATGATGCTGAAAGAGCCTCTTGTTGGAAAAAGGTCAGTCCCTTTATTCCTCGTTATTCATTATCTTTTCATATCCCTCTGCCATCAGCTGCTTGAAAAGCTATTATTGCAGCACGTTCAGTGGTGAAATGGATGAAGTTCTCTTCTCCCCCCATGCTGTGACCTCTGTGACGGCTGTGAATAAAACTAATGACAATAAATTACAGAGGTGTTGCTGGATATTGCCAGAGGAGTGATAAAATGTGATGGCAGTTAATAGAGCATGTTTAAAAGACACAAGGCAACTGTTGTCTACCAGGAGACACCCAAATGCATTCGGGAAGAGAGAGAAGTGGCATCCTGGTGCTCAGGGCCAGGGCACTCAGGAGCTCCCCGTGGTTTTTAGCTGCAACCTCTGCCGTGCTTTGCCTCCTCTCCTGCACAGCGTGTGGTGCTCCCCACCCTCCAGCCCACCAAAACCACGCCTGCTGCCCAGCCGTGCCCTCACCTTGCCAGCCTCTGGGCCAGCAGCAGGTCCTTGTGCCCTTCTGCCCAGCTGTGCCCTCACCTTGCCAACCTCTGGGCCAGCAGCAGGTCCTTGTGCCCTTCTGCCCAGCTGTGCCCTCACCTTGCCAACCTCTGGGCCAGCAGCAGGTCCTTGTGCCCTTCTGCCCAGCTGTGCCCTCACCTTGCCAACCTCTGGGCCAGCAGCAGGTCCTTGTGCCCGTCTGCACTCCAGCCCGGAGCAGCAGAGCAGCAGGGAGGGTGTCCCCGGTGCCCAGCCCAGCCCGCTCCTGTCCTGGTGCCTGACAGTGCCATGAACCCCCCATTAGTCACTGTCACACCTGGTGGCCCTTCAGGGCCCGGCTGCTGCGAGGGAGACGCTGCCCCGGTGGCGAGGATGCTGTGAGGACACGTCTGGCTTGGCAGGAGCAGCGTGGGAAGACGAACGTGTTTGGCTGCTCCAGACAAACAGAGGAGTTGCAGAGGGGTTTAGGAGCTCCTGGATGCCTTTTTGTTTCCTACAACACATCCCAGCGGTACCAACAGAGCCCCGCCACGGCGCGGGGAGAGGGAGCAGGCTCCTCCTGACAGATTGCTGCTCCCGTGTTTGGTTTGTCAGAGCATGTACAAACTCCCTGTCTGCAGAGATGAGATAATCACGGGCTGCTGGGGGATTGGAGCAGCTCTGAGTGTGTTCAACAAACATCAAAGACGGCGAGTCTGGGATGCTGGAAAAAAGGCTCATCAGCATATCCTGCTCACCACTGATCCCACTCGAGGGTGGAGTGCAAAGTGCAGGCCCTGCCTGACCTCTTACCAAGCTGAGATTACCCTGGAACTTCCGTGGTCCTTCACGCCACTCTTGTGGGTCCGGTCACACTCTGGATGCATGAGGAGCTCAGGTACCTGCGATTTTTGTCTCTGGCTTTAAGCCAGTCTCCCTCAGTCCCCTTAATCCCTCCACTGATTTGGGGTTGCAGAGCACAGCTCTCAGCTGGTCTCCTGTGAGCAAGGGTTGCTCCAGCTCATTCTCCACTGTGGTCTGCTCTGACCACTAATCTCAGATGTCTTAGGCTGAGCTTTCTTAAGGAACGACCTACCTGTAAGTCTACCACAAATTTGGGAAGGTTGAGGCATTTCTGTCAGTATGAACCTACTGTTCTTTTTATCTCCTCCACCCTCTCGCCTTCCTTTGGAAGGACAAGGCTGTGGGAGTGCTGTGGCTGAGCAGCTGCAGGGTTTCACACAGGGCTCGTGAGATGCAGCATGAATCAGAGCAGGGTGAGGGATGGCCGTGGCTGTTGTGTGAGGCACATCCTGGGGCAGGGCAGCCCAGAGCAGCTCCCTGCGAGTTCTGAGTGACTGCAGGTGAGATCCAAGTCCCCAACAAGATCCCACTCCCGCACAAGAGCAGGGGAAGCAGAAGGAAGGGTAAATCAAGCACAGCAGAACTCATCTCCCATTCCAAAGAGCAGCAGCCCAGAGGCTGCGATCGCTAATTAAACAATATCTGCCATGAACACAGGCAATGAGGGTGACATTTACCTCTTGTAGGCTATAAATACCCAGCCATAAGCAAACATTTCTAATCAGTGATTACGGGTGAGGTTATTTTCCCTGACGTTATAAGTGATTGTTTGTTTATGCAGAGTTAATGGGCAAGATCATGCTGGAGGTGCTGGCCAAGGATTCCGGCCTGGTGCCCGCACCAGTGCTTTGGCACCACGCTGAACTGGGTCACCAGGCTTGGGAGGGCATCCCAGACCCTCCAGGACAGCCTCCAGCTGAGCCCTGTAGGAGGCTCTTTCCCAGGGTCACTGGGGCAAGGAGCAGAGCGGTGATGGTCCAGCCCAGCACCCTCCTCCTGTCCTGAGCCAGACACGGAGGCTCTGCCCGAGCTCTGGGGTGAGCAGGGCACGGGGCACTCCTGCCCACGTTGCTGGGGGCATCCCACCCCTCAGGTGGGGTGAAAACTTGGGGGGATTGAGCTTGGGATAGGTGCTGACAGAATGGAGGGAGGAGACCTTTGCCCAGACCGCGTCCGACCCCGCCAGGGCCAGACACCGTGCCAGGGTGGCAAAGTCCTTTTTTTGGCAAGGCCCTCTTTTCCTGCAGGCTTCTGCGTAGACATGGGAGCGAAACCAGTGGGGAATGTCACAGGATCTGGGAGGGAGAGGTGTTCTCGCAGCTCCAGCTTTTCCGCCGCAGCAAACACCCCTGGCCCACGCCGTGCCCGCAGCACGGAGCACAGGCTGGCAAACCCAAAGGGGCACGGGCAGGCTCCTGCCTGGTGGCCAGCAGAGCCCAGAGCCCTGCGAGGGACGCAGGCGGGTCTGGAGAAGC
Organism: Gymnorhina tibicen; assembly: GCA_013399875.1. Classification (NCBI taxonomy): domain Eukaryota; kingdom Metazoa; phylum Chordata; class Aves; order Passeriformes; family Artamidae; genus Gymnorhina; species Gymnorhina tibicen. Next base: position 448,062 of record VXAZ01001431.1, on the reverse strand, counting down.
AGCTGCTGTAATGGCTTGTGACAGCTCCTGCCTGTCCCCGGGGAGGGACACGCTCCAGCGTGGGCGCGGCATGGGGAAGCAAACCCGGCAAAGCGGGCTGGGAGAGAGCTGGGAGCCAGCAGAGCTCAGGGAACCCCTGTGCCCCCAGCGTCTCTGCTGACCTGTCTCTATTTTATTCAAGATGGTTTTTTCCCTCCTAAGAGTAGAAAGCTGGAGGCACTGAGACAATGCCCTTTTCAGAGACGTGGCAATGAAATGTCTGGGCTCGTCCCTCCTGGCATGGCAGTGCTGCTGCTCCCTGCTGCAGCCTGGATGGTGACCCAGCAGAGCAGCTGGGCTCAGAAAGGTTTTCTGGCCTGCTCACGTCCTCATTGCTCAGCTCCCCATCATCTGTCGCAGCAGTTTGGGCCGGAAGGTTGGCATGGCACAGGAGTACATTGGTATTCCTGGCATTTGCTGGTGGCTTCTTGGGCCAAGGTTGTAACTAATCCCTGTTCCCCTGCACGGGGCAATGAGGGGCACGTCCCACACACCTCCACCCTCCTGGAGAAGAAAGGGCTCCTGGACGTGGCTCTTTGCAGTGGCAGTGGTGCCGATGGAAAGCCTTGCTGGCCGAAAGGTCCAGCTCTGGTACCCTGGTGACACAGGTGGCCACTGAGTGGGGTCACAGACCCACCCACGGCTTACCTGGCAGGGCCTGCTCCTAACCCTTCTCCCAGGCACCTCACTGGCTGCATTCCCTTTGCAGCACGGATTGCCACCTGGTAGGAGCTGACAACTCAGTACCACATCACTAGGTCTGACTTCCTGGCGAGTCCTCCAGGACAATCAACAGAGAAGGTGAAGAACTTGAATTTCAGCATTAGCTATCCTAAATAAAGTGGTGACTGAGCTGGAAATACATAAATAGGATGTGGGCTGGGGTTTTTTAATTGCTCTCTACCAGTAGCTGGGTTTAATTGTGCCCTTGGAGGGAGATGAGCAGCTCCAAGAGCTGGTGGCCTGCTCCCCACACCTGGAAACAGGTGTCTCTTTCCAGTCCCCGTGCCTTGGATGTGCACTAAGCTGGTAAAAGTATTCTTAGCACTGTTTTTGTTGGGAGCCGAATTCCCAGCAAAGGGAAATTTACCATGAGAAGTGTCTGACGCTGCCCAGGGAAAGTGCTGAGGCTCCTGCTGAAAACAGAGTGCCTCTGGAATCAAAAATTCCTGGTGCCTTGCCAAACCACACAGCCACGGACTCCGGTGACAGGCACTCCCTCTCAGTGAGAGGGAGAGGGAGAGCAGCGAGGAGTCCAAGCAGAAAGTCCTCACACAACCCCAGAGCCACAGCTGAGGTGTGCTCCAGCCCTGGTCAGAGCTGAGCTGTGCACGAGCTCCCCAAGAGCGCCAGGAGAGCTGGGGTTTTGTGCAGGCAAGAAACCGTGAGGCTGAGCAGGGGCTTTGAGAGTGGAAAAATCACCTGAGAGAGCAGCACAGGGAGCTCTCCCCATCCCTGCACGTTTGTGGGTGAATTCCGTGGCTGTAGGTGGATGTGGGGAAATGTTGCACACAGCACGAGCTACCTCTGACAGCTTCCTTTGCCAAGTCATCCATATCCAGTGTTCTTCCTTAGGGGCATTTCTTCTCACCAGCTCCAGTTACAGGGCAGCAGGGCACATAGGGAGCACCCAAAACACAAGAATCCCCTAAAAATTATTTACTATAACACGGCAGTCTGGAGTATGTGGGGGCTGAGTGAGTGATTTCAGATGAGCTCCTCTTCTCTTCTCTTCTCTTCTCTTCTCTTCTCTTCTCTTCTCTTCTCTTCTCTTCTCTTCTCTTCTCTTCTCTTCTCTTCTCTTCTCTTCTCTTCTCTTCTCTTCTCTTCTCTCTTCTCTCTCTTATCTTTTTTCTCTCCTCTCTTCTCTCTCCTCTCTCTTCTCTCTTCTCTTCTCCCCTCTCTTCTCTCCCCTCCCTTCTCTCCTCTCTCCAGCCCATCACCTTTTGCTCCCATGACAACACCCCCTGCCTTAAGGTGGCTTTATCCAAGCCAGAACAAACACCTTTGGATACCAGCAGCCCAGTGGTTCTCCACCTCCCCAAGCTCTTCTGGGCGCTGGCTGCAGGAACTTAGCATTTATATTGCTGCATAATAATATCTCTGCTTTATATCCAAAGCCAACGTCTCCATCACAAGAGTTATTTCCCTCGATCAGCCAGTGAATAGCAGTGCTGTTAAAGGGGTAATGAGAAGATAAATTGTGCAAGGCAGCTGACAGCAAGAGCATGAAATTATGTCTCTGAGGCTTGTTGTCCTCAGGGAAAGAGGTCCCGGTTGCTGGTGCTGATCCCAGCCTAACTGGGCTGGGGCCAGTGCTGGGATTGCCCCCACGGAATCATCCCAGCATTTCCCAGGGAGGGGTGGAGGGAAGTCCAGCAGGGGCTGATGGATCTCGTCTTTGGAAGTGCTTAGAGAGGTCCGGGTCAGAGAGAGGGCAGTGAGGAAGGGAGGGCTCAGCAGCAGCTCAGGTTTCACAGAGCAGTAAAACCGGGCTGGGATTTGCCACATCGACCCCGTGCCTCGGAAATGATTCCCCGTCCGAGGATGAGTGTGAGGGAGACTGAGCAGGGTGGGGCCACTGAATCCTGGGATGCAGCTGGTGACACCTTTTAGTTTTTAGAGCGTGGCAGAGCTGAGGAAAACGTTGAAAACCCCATGACAAAATCGAGATTGTAGTGGGGACATACCCGTGCACCTGTCCTTGGGAGCCAGGGCACCCTCTCATAAAGTGCCACTTCCCAGATGTGCATTCCCAGGGCTGGGGCCAGCCTGGGCCTCCTGGGCTGGGCTGGGTGGGATCCTCTGCACGTGCAGGTCTTGGGTGCTTTCAGGATCCTGGAGGTGGGTTCGGCCTTGCCCTGCAGAGCAGCTCAGCTTCCTGGTCTCCAGCATTCCCAGAACCAGTTCCATTCCCATACCCACCCCACTTCTACTGGGAATGCTGTTATCTGCTGGGAATGCTTTTTATCTTCTGGGAATGCTGTTATCTGCTGGCACCCAAGCAGGACTAGGCTTGTAATCCAGCCACAAATGACAGAGCTGTAGGAACATTTTGTCCCTCTCTCCTGGAGGGATCATGGCTAGAAATGCAGCTCTTTGTGTCTTGGCTTTGATCTTCTTCAACTTCAACTTGCCCAAAGGCAGAGAGACCTAAGTTGGACATCAGCAGGAATTTCCCCATGGAAAGGGTGCTCAGGCCTTGGCAGGGGCTGCCCAGGGAGGTTTGGAGTGCCCATCCCTGGAGGTGTCCAAGGAAGGCCTGGAGGTGGCACTCAGGGCTCTGGGCTGGGGACAAGGTGGGGAGGGGGCACAGCTTGGACTCCATGATTTTGGAGGTCTTTTCCAGCCTGAACAGTCCTGGGATTCTGTGACCTTCCCAAACATATGAGGTGAAGAAATAATGTGGGCAGGGGTGCAAGAAGACATCAGGTGATTCAGGGATCTGAACAGGACGTGTCTGGAGAGTGACCAAGGGCCAAACCCACAGGTGGCACAGGACTGGGTGTTTCAGGAGGGGTCCATCGCAAGCAGCTCGTCCGCGTTGTGTGGGAAGGGACACGAATCCCATGGGCAGCAGAGTGCAGGGACAGAGGGAACGCTGTGGACAGGCCGTGGAGGGGGGGTCTGTGGGACTGCCCAGCTCTGGGCACAGGGCAGGACTCGTGAAAGGGACCCGGTACCAAGGAAACGGGACCACATCGCTCGCAGAGCCCTGGAGGCCACAGCAGAGGAGGATTTGTTAGAGAACAGCACTTTCCAATCATGCTGAGTCCCTGAAGGGCCCGAGCCGTGTCCCTGCTGTCACCTGAACGCTGCAGACTCCACTCCTTCCCCTGCCAGTGATTCAGGCAGCGAGAGCAGCAGAGAGAGTTCAGGGAGAGCTGGCATTAGGAGCTCTGAAATATTGATGTGCCTGTGCCCTGCATACGCTGTCCCTCCTCCCCACAAGGCAGGGCACAGCGGCTCAGGGGGAGGCAGGGCTGGGCAGAGCCTGCCTCAGCGCTGAGGATCAGGAGATGCAAACTCTGCAGAGCGCAGAGAGCAGGGAGGACTCGGAATTCACCAGCGAGAGAGAGGCAGGGGCAGGAAAAGCGGATGGGAATTGCCACGGGACTCAGAAATGCGGAGATCGCCCAGGACCTGCTTCTCCGGCCCCGTGGGCTGAAAGCAGCGGCACAGGGGGGGACAGAGACCGCCCAGCTCAGGTGGACCCTGGCAGCGAGAGCCCCCTTCAGCCACAGCCCACAGCCCCCAGGGCCATTGCACCCCTTTGCACAGCCCTGAGGAGCGAGGTGTGGGGTTTCCAGGGCTGTCCCATCACTGGGATGAGAGGACAGCTCGCTGGAATGTGCAGGGCAGGGCTCTGGGAAGCAGAGTGGTGTTCCTGGGAAGCAGTGTGGTATTTCTGGGAAGCAGAGGGAAGAACATGAGGGGAACATGTGGAGCTCTGGGAAGCAGTGGGGTGTTTGTGAGGAGTAACAGCATGCTCCTGGGAATCACTGTGGTGTTCCTAGGAGGCAGTGGGGAGCTCTGGGAAGCAGTGAGGTGTTCCTGGGAAGCAGTGAGGTGTTCCTGGGAAGCAGTCTGGTGTTCCTGGGAAGTAGAGGGAAGTTTTGGGAAGCGTGGGTTGCACAGGAGCTGCTCTCAGCTGAAACCTGCCCCAAATCTGAGCACAGGAACCACTGAGCAGATGGGGGGCAGCTCTCAGAGCCCAGATCCTCTCCCTGCCACGGATGCTGGCTCAGACCCGGGGCAGCCCCTTCCCTTCAAGGATGCTGATTTTACACTTCTGCCCGAGCGTTTATTGCTGTGTGATCCTTGGAAGGGCTTTTCTCTCCATGCCACACCTGGTACTGTGAAATCTGTTCTCCCTGGTGTCCCCTGGCAGGGAGGGCTGGACACGGCTTTGCTCTGCACCTGCAGCTGGATTGGGATCACTCTGCACCCCAAACCAAACACCTGCCGTGTGGAGACCCCGGCCCAGGAGCCATGAAACACGATCACAGCTGAAATGTGGTTTTTATGACAGCAAATGACACCAGGTGTATCTGCTGAGCTCCTGGTGAGCTGATTTCAGCTCTCAGCCATCTGTGCAGCCTCATTTTTCTAAGCCTGGGGGCTGTCAGTGCTTCATGCAGCACGTGCAGCCTCAGCACTGCCTTTGAGCCCCGTGGCACCACGCTGGGGCCGTCCTGTGCCAGCCAAAATGTGGGATTGATCCGTCTTGGGAAAGGCTTTGGCTGGTCAGTGCCCCAGTTTAGGTCAGTTCTCCACGCCCTGGCTCAGCACGGAGGAGCAGGAGATGGGTCTGCAGAGAGAAAAGGAGCCAGCAGTGCCTCCCTAAGTGACACCAGTCCAGTCCCTCTGGGCAGGGAGAATCCACATTCCCCCACCATCCCTGCTGGGTGTCCTTGGGATTCACGGGATAAATGGCAGATCATTTGTCACATCATTCACCACATTTACACCATTGATGGCAGACATCACTTACCCAGAGTCTCAGCCCTCCATGTGCATTTCTCCAAGAAGCTGCATTGCTCCAGTGGAATTGTCTTTCCTACATTTAAAGCTGCAGCTGGACATGATCTGGGTAAAGGAACCGGAATAAGTAGGTATGGGGCTAAACAAAAGTAGCGTTCAAGGGAGGGGAGCCCGGGTATGGGACTGGGGAATGGCCACATGAAATGAGACCTAGAGTTTCCCCAGGCTGATTTTGGAGAACCTTCCTCAGGGGACAGGCTTTGCATCTGGACTGAAGGCACTGCAGTGTGTCAGCATCCCCGTGTTCATCCCATCCCCGTGTTCATCCCATCCCCATCCCCATGTTCATCCCATCCCCATCCTCATGTTCATCCCATCCCCATCCCCATCTCCATCCCATCCCATCCCCATCCCTGTGTTCATCCCATCCCCGTGTTCATCCCATCCTCATCCCCATGTTCATCCCATCCCCATCCTCATGTTCATCTCATCCCCATCCCATCCCCATCCCCATCCCCAT
>VXAZ01001431.1:426123-441976 GCA_013399875.1 Gymnorhina tibicen | reverse complement strand
CATCCCATCCCATCCCATCCCATCCCATCCCATCCCACCCCCTCACCCTGCCTCCCACCTTTGTACAAAAGTGAGATCAGGAACCCGATCTGGCTAAAACTCGGTGCCAAAACCAGACAAATGAAAAAGCAGAGAGGATTTCCTGCAAGATCCTATAAAGACCAGCCCAAGGGAGGGGTGAGAATCATTTCCCCGAGGGCTGAGGGGGGAGCAGGACCCTCCCCTCCGGGGCCATCACCCCTGGCACCCACTTCATCTGCCCACAGAGCTGCTTCGCTTGGCCTCGGTGAGTTTGGTGCAGAACTAAAATGAAATAAAACCCAATAAAAGCCGTGTTCCAGCAAGCGGAGCTGAGGATCAAATCTGCCAATGTAACTATTCCCACGGAAGGCAGGGAGTGAGTAAATAAACGGGAATTGCTTTGCCTACAGGAGAGAGCTTGCTCTGCTGTAAATCCTGGCCCCTGCCAGATCCCCCTTTCCAAACAGGGCAGTAAATATTCCATGGGTTATCTGCGGGGGTTTCAACCACCCGTGCTAAAGAAACCAGAAACGAGGTCTGAAAAAAAAAAACCCCTGAGGTCGAACCCGAACCCACAGGTTCAAAATAAATAAATGTTGATGTCTTTTGTTTGCCTTTTGCCTTGAGGGCCTTGGAGCTGCCAGGAGCTGTCTCTGCACAAACCAGAGGCAGTGATCTCCTTTAATTAAAGATCAGGGAAATTCTCCCCTAATCAAGGATTTGAGAACCTGGGGCTGGAGAGATTTCTGGTGAATTGCTTCACCTCTAAACCTGGGACAACTGGACATGCAAGCACTTGTCCAGGGGATGCTCATTTTCCATGGAAAGGGATACCAGGATGCCACAACCACTGCTGATAAAGATGGTTAATATCGGTAGTTTTTGCAGAACTTTTCCAAATAAGACCTGTCTGAGCAAACCTAAATAATGATAAATACTGTAACTTATTGTCACTGGAGACAGACTCATTTTTCGGAGATGCTGACTGTGCCAAGCAGTTTGGGACACTGGAATCAAGGCAGCTTTCCTGGAAAAGCTGGACTTTAAATGGTATTTTTTCCCTTTAGCAGCAATCCAGTATTCCCAATATCTAAGTTGCTCTGAGGTTCGCAAACATAAAAAATTAAAATTACTTTTTAAAAAGTTGTTTATAATTGCAGCTGGTTTGGAGTTGGTCAAGCAGAAAATTTCTAATCGCAACGTATGGAAAAGGGTTTTTTAATTAAATATTTATTTTTAAAAATAATATGGATGTATAAAATTTCCAAGAATCTGTGCTTCATACCAGGAATATGCCACTGCTGGTGGTCAGAGTTAGGACATCTTGGGAAGGCTGAGAAAATTGGGATTGTGCAGCCTGGAGGGGAGAAGGCTCCGGGATGGCTTTGCTGTGGCCTTCCAGGACCTGAAAAGGGCTTCAGAAAAGATGGGGAGAGACTTTGGACAAGGGATGGAGGGACAGGATGCAGGGAATGGCTTCAAACTCAAAGAGGGCAGGGCTGGATGGGATATTGGGAAGGAATTGTTCCCTGTGAGGGTGGGCAGGCCCTGGCACAGGGTGCCCAGAGCAGCTGTGGCTGCCCCTGGATCCCTGGCAGTGCCCAAGGCCAGGCTGGACGGGGCTGGGAGCAGCCTGGGACAGTGGGAGGTGTCCCTGCTATGGCAGGGGCGGGACGGGGGGGGCTTTAAGGTCCCTCCCACCCCAAACCATTCCAGGATTCCATGATCTGTCCTCAGCTCCTTCAAAGAGTCTGTGCCACCTTCTCCCTCTTGCTGGAACTGAAGCAGTGCCAGAACAGGAGAGGGAATTCTCAGTAAAAAGCAAGATTTTGACACTGTCACACTCAGATCTTTCTATAGAATCGCTATTTTGAAAGCCACTCTTCAGTGTGACTTCAGTTAGACTTAAGCAGATGCTTAAAGTTAACCATCTGCTTAATTGCTGATAGGATTAGGATTTAAATGGAGCTCTCCCTTCTTCCCTACCACAGAGCCCCTTTGTTTGTGCCTTAATAAAGCCCTCATGACCACGGTTCATTTTAAGGGCTTGATTAGTGCTGGTGACTTCTTTATGTGCTTAAAGACAAGACTCTGATCCGTGTTAGATTGCATCTGGATCTTAATCCTCCCGCCCAAAGCCCCCTTCAGCAGCTGACAGGCACGCAAACCAGCCCCCATCCGGGGAAAACGAAACGCCAGGAACCAGCAAAAGGCTGGAATGGGTTTCAAACCATCACAGCAGACAGCTCCTCACTCCTGGCCCCTCACTGCCGCTTGCTGCTGTGCCACATAAGGAGATCTTTGCTTCTCTGCCCAGGCACCTCCAGGCTGGCCACGCCTTGGTGACACACGAGGGGCAAATGAATTTCTGTGGCCTTAGAGTGATTTAGAACCAGTTAAGGACTTCAGTCTATTTATCTGCATCGTCGTGTTGCTTGTAACACCACGCATTTATCACTCCTGAGGCTGGGGAAGCCCTGCTGGGCTCTGGGCAAGCTGGGACCCACCCTCCCCTCCAGTCTCTGCATCCTCCTGGTGACAGGACAAGGACTGATCCAAAGCCATTTGGTTCCATGGGAGAACAGACGAGATTATTTTTCCTGTGGTTATGCTTGGAGGGTAGCGGCCAAGGGGTTTGGCTCTCTCCTGATTCCTGTTTCCTTTCAGTCTAAACGGCAAGAGGGGACAGCCAGGCCCTGGTGGTTCCTAAGGGAAAGCAGTGACCAGGGCTTGGATTTCTGCTCTGAGGTCCAGCACCTCTGGACTCACTGGGGAGCCCTTCTGACAGGGATTTCATCCTCAACTTTTTCTCTTTACACTTCGTGGAAGAGGGAAAAACAAGAGGAGGACTTTGTGTTCCTTTCCCTTCTCCTTCCTGCCAATCCCATGGGGTTAAAAGGGACCGTGTGTTACTTCCAAAGGTATTTGCATAATTATCTCTGCACTCGGAATGTGCAAGAGCTGGCTGTGTTCCACCAAAGATTGCATTTAACTAATCCTGCTTTAGAAACCCAGACTATTTATACCTCCTCAAATCAACTCCATCTCCAGAAATGCCCTTTAAAGGACACATTTTGTTCTCTCCTGACCATATGTTTTCCCCGTGAGCTGCACATTCTGGACGCGTTTCCAAAGGTTGCCATCCAGGGCTGCTCCCCCAGCTGCTGCTGTGCAGTGCTGGCTGATGTCAGGCACGCAGCCTGCTCAGCTGTTGGATTTCTGAGGAAACCAGCCCGTATTTACCCAAAAACTTTGTGTTTCCGAGGCAGTGGGAAGTTCTCGGGCACAGAGGGGATCCCAGGCACTCGCTGTCAACACCAGCCACGTTTGTGCCCCGGGCTGTGCAGGACTTCCTCTCCCAGGCTGAAAGTCCTTGTTCTTTCTCTCCACCTGGATTTCTTCTCGTCCTTTCTCCACTTTTTCCTCCTGATTTATTCTGGAACGTGTGAGGAAGGGCAGCAAGGGGTTAGGTGGAAACAATGAAAATCAGAGCAAATAAAGCGGGAAATGCTACGGAGGGATGCTGAACTCCAGCTCCAGGTGAGTTCAGACATTCCCATCTGGCTGAGAGGCACCGTGCTTGCTGCTCTCTGGAGCAGAGGAATTGCTGGGAGGGATGCCCATGAACGATGTCCCTTTTCCAGAGCCTCCCACTGCTGAGCCAGCCAGGCTCTGGCAAGAGCAGGAGAAGCTTAAAGTTAACCTTTTGACAAACCTCGCACTCCACTGTCCGTGAGGAGGAAAAACCATTTCTTCTTCAAGCCAGATACTCCAGAAGGCACCAGCTTCCCTGGAGAGAGAGAGATTTGGAGCTCTCTGTGACCTTTTTCTTCAGCGCCGTGCTGCTGTTTTTAAAAATATCATTTTAAAGCCGAGCTCGGGAAATATTTTTCCCGTGGCTTTGTTTTTCTGCAAGTGCCCTTTTTCGCTGTGGTGGCTTGAAAACAGAAGTTGCATTTTCCTCACGCCAGGCTCTTCCCTGCAGTTCCCTTTGGCAGCGAGGAGCTGCAGGGATGTGCAGGGAGGGAGGGAGACATATGCTGGTGTGTAGGGAGCTCGTGAGTGGGCCCCGTTTCCATGTTCCATCGTGGATACGAGGGCTGTGTGGGAGGAGGAGAATCCACTGTGAATGAGTGTGTGATTTGTGCAGCCTCTCAGAGCAGGAGACAGATTTTTGTGAGTGAACCCCAAGACCCGTTGTACGAGAACATCCTCCTCGCGCTCCCGTTCGCACTCAGATATCTGAGGCAGAAGGATTATTTTCCACCTCACAGCTCAGTGGGCCCTGCTGATTTAGTAGTTCTTTCTTTTTTTTATTCTCAGCCGTGACCTCCAGAACTTCAGTGCCCATTGCAGCCAAGTGTTTTCCACCTGCAGCTGGTGGTGAAGCTGCGTCAGGGCAGGGTTGGGTTGGATATCAGGGAAAGGCTCTTCCCCGAGAGGGTGCTGGGCACTGCCCAGGCTCCCCAGGGAATGGGCACGGCCCCGAGGCTGCCAGAGCTCCCAGGGATGCCCAGGGTGGGGTTGTTGGGGTGTCTGTGCGGGGCCAGGGGCTGGGCTGGGTGATCCTGGGGGTCCCTCCCAGCTCAGGACATCCTGTGATTCACCTCCGACTTGATTTCTTAGGGTTGGTTTAAGCCTTCATCTCCCATAGCCTTAAAATAAGGAATGAACACAACGCGAGATGGAAAAACAAGAAGTGAAAAAAGCAGGAAAGGCCTGGGCTGGAGTCTCCTGTGCGATGTTTGCTCACACGGCCTTTAGGCACTCCAAGGGTATTTTGCAAGTAAAATCCCTGCCTCGAGCACTGCTGGGACAGAGCAGGGAAGGGTCAGGGCTTGTAGCAGAAGCACGAGGCACCAAGGGATGGGTCGGAACCGCGGCAGGGGAAGCACTGGAGCAGTGTCCAGGTGACCCTGACATCTCTCTTGGCTCTTGCAGCCAAATCCGGAGTGCAGATTCTGCTGCCGAGCCTGCGGCGGCTCCAGGTGTGAGAAACACCAACCTCCTGCCTGCCCTTGCTGTGCCAGCACCTCCCAGAGCACCCACGGCGCTGGGAGGGTGCTGGGCAGCCCTGGCAGGGTCTGCTGGTGGGGCTGGAACAGCAGGGTCCGCCCAGGGACAGGCCTGGAGGAACCTGAGTTGACCAAAGCCTTTCAAAGTCCCTTTGGTTTCTTGCTCCCCAAAGTTTCCAGCACCTCCAGCGTGGTTTTCCAAAAGTATTGAGCTCCAGTGGGCTGCCCCAGGCACGGAATCATGGAGTCTTTCAGGTTGGAAAAGACACCCAAGATCCCCAAGTCCCTCCACCAGCCCAGCGCCAGCACCTCGTTCACCACTAGCCCACATCCTCAAGCACCACATCCACGTGGTTTTTGAACGCTTCCAGGGATGGGGACTCCACCACTTCCTTGCGCAGCCCCTTCCGATGCTCGACCATCCTTTCTATGGAGAAATTCTTCCCAATATCCACCCTGAGCCTCCCCTGGCCCAGCCTGAGGCCGTTCCCTCTCCTCCTGTCCCTGTTCCCTGGGAGCAGAGCCCGACCCCCCCGGCTGCCCCCTCCTGTCAGGGACTTGTGCAGAGCCACAAGGGCCCCCCTGAGCCTCCTTTGCTCCAGGCTGAGCCCCCTCAGTTCCTTCAGCTGCCCCTCACCAGGAGCTTGTGCCCTCACTACCTTGGCTGGGATGGAGAGTGACAAACCCAGGGCTGAACTGGGCTGGGGGAGCATTTCCAACCCCCCCTCCTCTTATTGTGTGGCCACTGATCCCACCTGCCTTCATTATTTCCCCCCAGGTAAACCAGGAGCTGTTCCAGCTGCCTTTCCTCCCCCACAAAAGGGGCATGATTAACGAGCAGCTGATTTGTGCTTGCAAAATCCTATTAAAAGTCCCCTGTGTGATATGAAAAATCTGACCCGAGTTTTCCAGGGCTGCTCCTCAAAAGGAGCAGAGCCCGGCAGGTGTGAGCACACCTGCTCTGGGCTCAGGTACAGCCCCCACCCTGCCTGCCACGGGAGTCTGGGAGCTGTTTGTGAGGCTCGGATGGGTGTAGAGAAAAAAATCTTCATGGAAAATAACAGTTCCACAATCAGTGCAGGATTTGGATGGCGTGGGATACTAAAGAACAGGGCCATTCACCGCTTAATGAGGATTAAAATAACTCCTGAATAGCTGCCTTATTCCCTGAGCATCCTGTTCAATGAATGAGTCACAGGATTACAGTTGAAAAATAGGTTGGAACGGTAGAACAAAAACCTGACATAATGAGCATCAACCGGAGGGCTCGGGGACAACCTTTCCTTTGGCATTTCCAGCCCCTCACCGTGACTGACGTGCTGCCTCTACCTGCAGCTTGTAACTCCTGGTTTTGTCCCGTCTGCCCCTCGCCACGGTCCGCTTGTAGGGCTCGGTGTGCTGGGGGAGGGCCGGGCAGGTGCAGGAACACTCTGCAAGCAGGATATTCACAGCGCAGAGGTACAAAGCAATTAGCTGCTGGCTCGTGTGCACCCAAGGCAGCTGGGGTTTAACGATCTGTTAGGCTGAATACTCCTGTGCTCGTCGCCGCTGAGCCCCGCCTGGGCAGGCCTGGCTTAAGAGGGGTCTTGGGCTTCGCTTTGCCGCTCTCACTGCCCAAAATCGTGGGAAAAGAGTTGGTGCCTGCTCCCCTTCCCTGCTCAGCTCTGCTTGACCATCCCCGCGAGCAGCCGAAGGATGTTTGCTCGGGGCTTCCCCTCCGGAATACAAATTGTGAACAGAGAATGCCGGAGGGGGCCGGTGGGTGATGAAGGAGGAGCTGTGTGCTGGAAGTATTTCCATCCCCCTCAGCGGGTTCTGGGCTGCTTCCCTCCCTGCCTTGGGGCTTCTGCATTTCCCTCAGTTCCCAAAGCCTTGAGTGGGATCAGCCCTGGGGAGGGATTTTCTGTTCGTTATCGTTAGTGTGGATATCGAGGAGGTTTCTTGTCATCAGCGCAGCAACTGCTCGTTCCATCCTGCTCTGGAGGTCTCGGCCGGGGAAAAAGGCTGGGGCTGGGCAAATGTTCCATCCTGCTCTGGAGATCTCAGCTGGGGCTGGGCAAATGTTCCATCCTGCCCTGGAGATCTCGGCCGGGGCTGGGCAATTGCTGAGGCTCCTGGGAAGACCAGAGGGGCAGAAGGCAAAGAATTGTTTTTCATGGAATCACTTAGGTTGGACAAGGCCTCTAAGGTCAGAGAGTCCAACCACCAACCCGTGGCCCCAAATCTTTTAAATCCCTTCAGAAATGGGGACTCCACCACTGCTCTGAGTGCTGATGGCTCCTCTTTAGGCCATTTCTTCTGTCCTGTTAACTACAGATTTCAGGGCAGCTCCCAGGACTTTAATAAATTCCCTAAAATGAATGCAAAGTACAGCAATGACTGTCAGCATGATCATATATCTGTGTTACAGTTACAGATAGATCTGTAATACAGTTGGCATATATTAAAAATATCCTTGCTTTGCAGTTTTCATAAGGAACTTTATTAGGAAAGACAGGCTGGAAAATACGGCATTTTCTTTTCATATTCTGACACTTGATTTTTTTTTTTTTCCATTATAGAAGACAATAAATCAAGTTTTTATTAGTAATATCCCCATATGAAATCCTTGAGACAGAAAAAAAAAAATGGGCTCTGGAGAAGACTAAAACCAAGTACCAAAGGAAAGGTTAAATCTGTGAAAAAAAGGTTGTGTCTCAGGAGGGTTTCCTGGTAGGGAGTGCAATGGGAACCCTTGGGGGGCTATTTAGAGTATTCTTTAACAGTCACTCGGGGTTTTGCACCTTGGTGCAGCCAATTCAGGTGGTGGTTGTGGTTTAAACCCAGCCGGGAGCTCAGCCCCACGCAGCCAGCAGGATGCAGCGGAGAACTGGAAGGCTAAAAGCGAGAAAACTTGTGGGTAGAGGCAGTTTAATAGAAGAAATAAAAGAACAAATTGTAAATGAGCAGGAACGCGCCCTCCGTGCACCTGCCTTCCCCTGCTCGCCGAGGAGCGGGAGCGCCGGTTCCCTTCCTTCCAGGGAAACATCTCGCTCTTCCCGCCGGTTATTTCATCCGATCGCTCCTCCAGCTGCGCTCGGAAATTTCCTATTGTGGTCTGGCAATTCAGAGCCCCGCGGATCCTTTCTTCCCCTAACGGAGTTTCCCGGTAAACAGCTTTGAACTCAGATCCTTGTCTCAACAATAGATAAGCTGCTGCCTAACTGGCACTTCACAATTAACAGCATTATCTTGTTAAACCTGAAGAGGTGTAGGAAGGCTCAGCCGTCATTTTAAAGCGTTTTATTGCTTGGAAAGTGTTTACAAAGGGCTACAGAAGTGGTAAATGAGGCCCAGCGCTGCATTCAGATGCTTGATTAGCTCAGCCACATCAAAATGCCAATAATTCAGGTTCTGAACGGGGTTGGATGCCATTGCTTCAGCAGCAGCCTCAAAACACCTGAGGTTTTTAGAGGAAAGGAAAGGAAAGGAAAGGAAAGGAAAGGAAAGGAAAGGAAATTGGATTGGATTTGGGGTGAAATGAAAAGTTGCTCAGAATCAGAAGACGATGGTTCCTATTCAGGTGCAGCTGTCCTCAGTGAAGGCCCAGCTTTCCCCAGGAGTGAGGTTGTGGGAATAAGTGACCCGTGAGTGTTTGCAGCAGAGAGAAACCTCTGCTGGTTCCCTTCTGGAACAGTTGGCGTGCTCAGGTTGTGGCTGTTCCTGTTCCAAACGCCGGCATTTCACACCTCGAGTGTCCCCATCTCTGTGTCCCCTCTCACCTGGCAGCTCCCGCAGCGCGGGAGCAACACGGGCAGGGAACGGCACGCCCAGAATTTGGGGTTTGGGTGTTTTCTGCAGCTCGATCTGTAAGTGAGCTTTGCTGGAGCCACGCTGGGAGCCCTTGCTCTCCTTAGCGTGACTGCAGCCCACGCCTGGCTGGAGCCCGCAGGGACGGGCGCAGGAGCCACGGGCTCCTCTAAAAGCGTGTGGAGGGATGGAGAACTCCTGGGGAAATGCATCTTCCCGAGGCTTGCAGGACAGGAGAGTCTGTGGAGCAGTTCAGTCACGCTCGATAAACTTATCAGCTGCAAATGTCAAGGAGAGGCCGTCGAGAAATAAAACAGGCTCGTTACCTGGTTTGCAGCCTCAGAAATGGGTGGAATAACGCGTTAATACCGAACTAAACGGGGGGTGAAATAACCCTGGGATGGGATCCCTGGCTGGGATTCGTGCTGGGCACAGGGTGCAGGTGAGGGAGCGGTGCGCCCTTGGGGCACAGGAGGCCACCAGCACCCCGGGCTGCACCCCCGGGAGTGGGGCCAGCGGGGCACGGAGGGGGTCCTGCCCCTCCGGCAGCACCGGGGACGAGCAGCTGGGAAACCTGTGGGCCCCTGAATCGAGGACACTCGAGGTGTCCCTGTGCCCCTGGGCTTGTCTCAAGGTTTGCTTGTCTCGTGCTGGCAGCTGGGCTAAAACCCTTTCATTTTCCCATCTGTCCGGGGTGTACGGAGTGCCAGGGTTCTGGATGGAGCAGGAAGCAGGTGAAATTGCCCAGTCTGTTGTCACCTGACCAAATAAACTCTGATTTTATTCCTGGTTGCACCCAGACGCTCCCCACAGTGATGGAGAGCAGCTCCCACTGAGATAAACGAGCAGCCAACACTCAGAAACAAATCATGGCAACTTAACCTTGTTTTTATTTTTTATGGCCAGGGAGGAATAATTCATATTAAGGATCACAACCTTAGCAAGGTTTCCAGCAGTTTCTAGCAAAGCAATGTCAGAGTAATTAGAGAAGCAGTTGTTAATGAACCTGTCTGGGGTAGAGGCCACGAGGGCTGAGTGACCATGCAGGGATCAAATATCAGGGGAAGGATGGGCTGATGTGGTTCTGGATTTGGTCTCTTTGTTCCTGGTGGAGAAGGAATTTGCTTATTAAATTTGCAGGTGATATGAAGCTTGCATGACCGTAAGTCTATTAGAGAACAGGATTAGAATTTAAAATGTTCTTGACAAATTGGATAAATAGCCTGAAAATAAATTGATTAAATGGAGAAAAATGAGATGCCTGGGGCTGAAGCAGGAATACTAAAAAGCCTTGTCTGTGTTGGAGAACAATTGGAGAGATCCTTGGAGAAGCAGTAAGGAATCATAAAGGATCACAAACTTTACAGGAATCAGGAAAATAGAAATATCACAGGTTTGTGTGAACAAGAGAAGCTGACTTGGGACAATCCAGGCTTTCCACTCTGTCCTGGTTAGAAACACATCCCAGACTTGAGAAGGACCTGGGTCAGGTGGAGCACAGGGTGCTGGAATGACAGGGATCCGAGGCAAAGCCACTTTTACGGGGAAAAGCAACAGAAACGGTGTTAGCATGAAGGATAAGGTTAAGGAGCACATTGTAACTGTGGTCACAAAGAGCTGTGGCAGAAATAAGGGGGATTCTCTCCACATCCCTGGAAGACGGGAAAGAAGGAACTGATCTGAAAAGCAGAAAGAAAGACCCAGTGACACGGATCTCCTGGGGAGAAAGTGAGGTATCCATGGAAGGTTTAGCAACAGCAGAGTAGACCCTGGAGTAACCCCCTGCACCAGGAGAGCAGGACATGAAAGGTTCCTGGAGATCTCCTCTCATCCTACACTGCTCCAGCTCCATCCATGATGGGAAGGTCTGGAGAAAGAGCTCTTTCCTTATTGGAAACTGAAGGTTGTGGAAGTTAATCAGGAATCCCTTATTTAATGATTTCATTACAGTGAGGAGGAGACAGAGGTGCTTTCCACCCCCAAGGGCAGTTCCCAGCCCCAGTTCCAGCAGCGACTCTGCCACTGGGGATGGTTTCCCCTGCACGGGGTGCCTCAGTCTCAGAGGATTCCCCCTTGCTGGGCAGGGATCCCCAGCCCGTGTGCTGCTCTTCAACTCCCCGGGGCCGCACCTTTGGCTCCTCTCCGCGCTCGCGCGGGACGCGCTGGCTGTGGCTGCGCTCACAGCGGCACGGCCTGGGTCTGGGTGGTCGGGGCTCACACCCTGGAGAGCTCCAGAGCTCCAGAGCTCCGCGCTGGATGCAGCTGGAGCAGCGGAACGGGGGCCCCGGGAGCAGCCCAGCCCTGTGGGCACAGCTGGGTGTGCTCCTGTCCGGGCGCGTTTCTCACCTGGGCTGAGAGCCCTCGTTTGCGGGCTCAGCAGAAGGGGAGCAGATTCCCATTACCGTGTTCTCCTTGCATCTGGAATTTTAAGTGAACTGCATAACAGAATCTTCTGCTTTCTTAAGCATTTCCTTCTCCTTTCTTTAATCACGCTGAGATTTCCTGTGATACTGTGAGCTGTAATTATCATCTGCAGATCAGTGGCGGTGCTAAGCTGGTTCTTAAAGGGATTTTTTTTTTTTCTGTGAATTTCAGATGACCAAGAACAAAATTATAATCACCTGATACTAAACAGTGCCACCCAGACACCTACACATGGTAAGAGAAAGCAAAGAGCAAAATTACACACGTTGTAACTTTCCTCTGCCAGCCAGTAGCGTTTACTGGCTCCAAAGTGTGTTTGATGTTAATGGAAATATTCCTCTGGCGATGCTGCATGGCTGATGTTCCCATCAACATCAAACACAGGACCATATTTTCAGTGGTGTGCACAGGGAAATATGGCCCAGTCTTTTTTACTGTGCTGATCAACTTTGTGTCTAATTCCGAGATACTCCTTCGTTTCCCACTTTGTTTCCTCCATCTCGTCCCAGCCTGGAGATGTTTCTTCGCTTCCTCCTTGGCCTCTCTCTGCTCAGCCCTGTCGCCCAGCCCTTCTGTCCCCTCCTTTGGGTTTCCCTGAGCAGCAGTGGAGCCTGGGCTGTGTCCCCCGTCCCTCGGAGCCACCATGGACCAGTCAAACCCCGGCAGCTCCTGCTCCGTCCAACCCCAGGCCAGTCCCTGCCACCCAAGTCCCCGTTCCCCAGTCTCTGTGCAATCAGACCAGTCTCTGATTGATGCCTCAGGTCCCCTCTGCTTTCTTCCCTCTTCTGCTGCTGCCTTGTCTTGGTCCTGTCCGTGTCCCTCCCTGCACCCTTTGCCTTTGGAATGTGATCCATTCCTCCAGCGACTGCAGCTGGGACCTTCCTTGCTGGAAGCACTCGGTAAATCTCATCTCGAACGCTTCTGGCAGCGCTGGATCTCTGTGTTTGTTACTCCTTTTGTCCTGGCGTTCATTTTGACTTCTGAAACCTCATCCTGACTGTTCTGGAGCTGATTTATTGCAAGTTGCGTTCACGTGTAGAAATCTCCCTGCTGCTAAGGAGGGTGGGAGAACAACTGCCCTTGGAAAGATCACCCAAAACCTTCGGGGTTTCTCCTTCCCGGAGGAGGCAGGCAGCTCTTCAGCCTGCGAGCTGCTTCCATGGTAAGGCTGTGCTATCAGGGCTTCATTTTCTGGCTTCCAAAAGCTCCAGGAGGAGCAGTGCCAGCTCTAAACTCATCAGTGCCACAGCAGTATTCATTGAGCCCGAACTGACAGCCTCCAGTGTTCCTCGGACTCCTTATTCTGGTTACTTTTTCACTTTCCTGAGGGAAAAAAAAGAACAAAATGGAGAAATAGGGCTGAAATGGTGTTTTTTTCTCTTTGGTCTTGCTACTCCTTCTTAAAATCCAGCCCCTGCTGGGCTCTGAGCTGCCCCAGGGGAGTGCCCTTAACCCGTGTCTGCCCAGGAGCTTTAAAGGAGCCCCGGCATCAGGGTCCCATTGCACCCAAGAACTCCAGGGAATGTGCTAAAACAATTAAACTTCCCTCTGGCCCTAACAGATGCTTTGCTTTTTCATGTACTCGAGAGACAAAAAAACAAAGGCAGATACACTCATGATCTTGGATTCCTTGTGCTTCCTGTGTCTTAATAATAATTCGGCTGTTCCGAGTGACTTGGATGAGCTGACTACAAATCACTGTGTGATTCAGAGCTTCATCTTTCCCCCGAGCTCTCCAGATGGCCATGGGTGCTTTTGTTCCTTACGTTCGTGTGTGCTGCTGCTGGGGAGCCATTGCTTGGCGGGTCTGGAACGATATTTGGGCTTTCCAAGTAAGGCATCAGAAGAGCTTGCAGGATTCGGAATTACTGCTGAAACTGTGGCCAAGGTTTAATTTCATTCCCTCCCCGGCTGGGGCACGGGGTGCATTTTCTGTGTGGTTATATAAGCGCGTTTGGAGGTGGGCAGGAGCACCGTGTTCACCTGCTGGTCCCTCAGCCTGTCCCTGGCACCCCCCGTGCTGTGACAGCCTCTGAAGGGAGCAGAGCGAGGGGCTTGCAGGTGGCCTGGGCTCGGTTCACTCCTCAGTGCAGTAAAAGAGCAGCTGAAGGTTCTCAGGGTGCCAGCAGGGCAGTGGCTGTGGGTGACATGCGGCCAAAAATCCGCCCCGTGCCTGGAGCAGCTCCCCAGGGTCTCACCCCGCAGGGATGCGCTCCGTGGGTGTGCGGGGCGAGCTGAACCCTGGAATTCCTGTCAGGATGGGAGCTCAGCTGCTGTGGGCTGGTCTCTTCTCAGGTCCTTTGCCTTCTCCTGTCATTCCCTGAGTCTCCGAGCTCCCTCTGTCCTGGGGCTGGGCAGCAGAGGATTCCCACACCCAGATGTGCAGACCCCGGGGCTCTTCAGGAGAGCTCCTCGTGGAGGAGGAAGGAGACCCAAGTTCCCTTTGCCCTTCCTGCACTGGCTGGGCCTTGGGAAAAGCAGAGCCAGATGCATCAACCCAGCTGTTTTCCCAAAGGTCTTGGGAATCACAGCAAGATCTCAGCATCTGGGAGTGATCCAGATGTGCAGCGGGGCAGCCATTCCCTGTCTTGGGAATCATAACAGGATCTCAGTGTCCAGGTGTGGTCCAGATGTGCAGCGGGGCAGCCATTCCCTGTCTTGGGAATCATAACAGGATCTCAGTGTCCAGGTGTGGTCCAGATGTGCAGCGGGGCAGCCGCTGTACTGTTTTGGGGATCATCACAGGATCTCGGTGTGCAGGAGGGATCCAGATGTGCAGTGGGGCAGCTGTGCCACTGAACAGTGTTCTGGGCAGACTCTGCTGCACCCCTGGCAGGGCCGTGGTTCAGCTGAGCAAGGCAGAGGGTGGCCAACATCTGTTTCCACGGCAGATGTTCTCCAGCTCCTCATGCCCTGCTGCCTTCAGCTGCCACAAACAAACAAATCCCAGGGGATCGGAGCAATCCACGCTCACAGGGAACGAGGAGAACAAAGAAAAAGCAGGGTTGACCTCAGGTCTTGGAGGTTCCCAGGGTTAAACCCCCAGGGGCTCTGGTTTCACCTGGCAGGGGGTGCCAGTTTTGGGGCACAACTTCTCAGTGCAAAGGGGGTGCCCGCCACAGAGCTGGGATTACCCTGAGCTCTGCCCTCGCAGGAAGGAATAACCACTAATTAGCGGCGGGGTCGCAGTTAATCTGTTCTGCCAGGCTGCTCTCACCTCGTTAGCAGAGCTGTGAGGGGGAACCTCCCTGCCCTCCCTGCCCGGCTGGCACGGAGGGCTGGAACAGGTGCTGGGAAACCTGATTTCCTGGGGAACACAATTCCCAGCGGGACCAGGAGAAGTGACCACAGGCAGGTGAGCCACAGGAAGTGCCCAGGGCCACTTGGACGGGGCTTGGAGCCCCTGGGAGGTGTCCCTGCCCATGGCAGGGGTGGCACTGGGTGAGCTTTAAGGTCCCTTCCAACCCAAGCCATCCTGGCACTCCACAGTTCCGTGACTCTCCCAGCCCAGGGTCTGCAGTCCCAGGATTTCAATTCTGCTGTTGTTGAGGGCTCTGAATTAACCGCTCTGGCTCTGAGCATCCCACATCTTCCAGAAATCCCTTGGGTTTTTTCCTGCTGCCGGACTATTCCTGCCCCTAATTCCCACCAAATGTCCCCTTCCAGAGGTACCTGCAGCCCTTTAGAAACCTCAGCCTGAATTCTGCTTTCAGTGCCAGACTTCAGACCCCAGTTCCACCGAAATCAGACTTTTCACGTGGATTTCCTTAACTCTAGACTTTATTTCCACCTCAGCTGCAGATTTGAGCTGCAAATGAAGAACTCTACAGCAGTTTTAGGAAATGTAGTGATTTGTATGTAAAATGTGAGTGGGAGGGAGCAAGTATTAGGCTCTAAGCACAACCAAGTTTTACATATGAAATGCAGCTAAATCTTTTGATACATTAATTTATCTTGCTTAGATATTCAGCCTTCACACAAAACAAGCACATAAAATGATTTTCCCATAAAAACATTAAAATATGAAGGAAAAAACCGAGCTGGGGGCACAAAAGAGAACTGAGCATCAGCTATAACAGAAATACACACTGGCTGCCTGGGCTCAGTTTCTGTACAGCTTATTGCTTTATTTTTTACTGCTGCTGAAGTTTCATCTCATTATATTTAGTGCATATATAATTATCCTAACCTAAAGAGCACCTAATAAACTTTTTTTTTTTTTACATCTTTATAAATACCAAGAGCATTTCCAAATAATATGGCGAGAAGGAAGTTCATATCACGATTTTTATGTCAGTTAATTGCGTCTGACAATCAAAAAACACTTGGTAAACCACCATGAGCAGCCAATTACCTAGAGGTTTTAATTTGCCCAAGTGTTTTTCCATGGATGTTGCCTGGGATTGCTCTGATGGAGGCAAATTTTGTTTTATAGCTGTACTTGTGTGAGCTTTTATCAGATTCCTCTGTATGTGCCCATGTAGGTGTGTGTCTTTTTTTTATCTCTCCTCCCTTTCCCCTTTCCTTTCCTTTCCTTTCCTTTCCTTTCCTTTCCTTTCCTTTCCTTTCCTTTCCTTTCCTTTCCTTTCCTTTCCTTTCCTTTC